>JAQJVL010004510.1:0-44243 GCA_035578905.1 Stictocephala bisonia
TACAAGGCCTGATAAAGTGTTAACGTTTAAATATTGTATTAGCTACTGGTATTGGGCTACCACATATGGTAAATACAGTATAGTATGTAATGATCCACTATGTGTTTGTATTGAAGTAATAATATAGATTTTAATACAAAATAATAAAGTTCATATACATATACAGGTTTACATGCTTAAATTAAGTTGTCTTCCAAAATATAACTTATAACTAAACATAAAATAACTAATTTCTGAAATACCAACTTTACTTTAGTTATATCATACAAGCTATCAACATTTATACTTTAATCTAAGATATGTTATATATTAAATACATATTTAATATTTTTACCAAAGGACTGCCAAACATGCTTAAAACACCTCTTATAACAGCAATGCTGTTAATTTTTATGAAGATAATTCAACCATCCAGCGCTTTATTTTCAAAATGAACGGCAAAGAGGAGGACTTTTTAATTTCCTGAGACAGATTGCTAGCTATAAACAACTTTTCCTGATAAGTCCAACGTCCTTTCCCTCGAAATAAAGACTAGGGATATTTTTGAAAATGACAATTTAATTTTTATTTGTTGTAATATTCTAAGGAAAATATATTTATAATATTAAATAAATGTCTCAAACTGTCAAAAAATAAGTTTAATCGTATTTTACTTTCTTATTTGTTTTTATAAAACTAATATTCATGATAATGGTACATATTTACAGATAATTAATCAAATGGACTAACTATTTGGATAATCTGAGTTATGTAATATATTACATTTTATGAGTACCTTATTGAAATTGAAATGTCTACTATTATCGACATAGGATAAAATTAATATTTAGAAACCAGTTTACTTAATAAATCACGGCTATAGCAATAATTTGCCAGATTAAAACATAAACTACTTCAAATATTGCATATTTTTAACTTTGGCCTTGACACTTTCAAAACATTCTGATGACAATAAATAATTACTTTTTAACATTGTTTTTTCCAAACCAATTCATTTTATTTTAAATTTAATGTGCATTTTACATTCCAAAATAGAGACCCAAATATCAGATAAACTGCATTTCGGCTAGTTTGAAGTCGTACTACTTGTTAAATTATAGAGAATGCGTTTCATTTTTAGAAATTGTTTATGTATAGAACTTCACTCGCCATTTTACATGGGCCTTCAGGCCTGTGCGTGAACTTTATTAAACGAGTAAAATACCAATCGTTAGCTCAGTTTGGGATTCCAGCTTTGGACCTGGCCTCCCACAGTCTGAAGGTATAGGCCCGTGGACCACTATCAAAATATTAAATATTTTTCATATTTTGCTTTATTAATATAATCAACCATTGATAACCGTGTTATGGTGAAGATTTAAATTGTTTATTTAATTTCCTTAAGAAAACTGTGTTTTCCTCTTTAACCTGGGAAGGATATTCATCTAATAACAAGCCATTTTATTCGTAAACGTAGGACGAGGATTGAATATTACAGTGAATACTACATGACAAGACTACACAAAAACATCTTAAAAGCGCCCACAAAGACACCAAACAAACGCACGTTTTTTTTATACATGTTGTCCATGCATTATTTAAAGCACGTTTGGTGAAGGTAAGAAGCATGGCTTATCCCTATGTTCGCCGCATGCTGATGCGTTCCAAAAGTAACTCGTGAAATAAATTCCCATTATATTCAGATGATTTTTTTTCATTCGAAAGGAGAGGACATTCTCTCCTTTAAGCTTACTTTACCTATTCCTCATTGATATGTGCTGAGAACTTATTTAGACAGATTAAGGGAGAGAACCAGTACTGTACGTGGTAATATCAAATGGCTTTCATAGGCCAGCTGCCAAACTTATAAAAGATTTTAAATATTAAATAGATAAAATACCTAACTGAAGTAAAATCTGCATTACAAAGTAGATGTTAAAGTTTAAATAATTATCACCCTTCACAGAAATCCAGGATTCTTAACCATTCAACAACCAGAAGTTATTGTTCTTCTCCCATCAATTGAAGACCAGCTATTCCCCCTGAAAAGAACGCAATGGTCACTCATAAGCTATGTGATCCATAGTTTGAACTTTGACTCCACAATCACATGACTAAATATTGGCAATATGTGGTGAAAATTACGAAAATACTCTAACAGTTAAGGTCAGGAATCGAACCTGTACTAATTGTAACTCGCATGCAAAATACTCTAACAGTTAAGGTTAGGAATCGAACCTGTCCTAATTGTAACTCGCATGCAAAATACTCTAACAGATAAGGTCAGGAATCGAACCTGTACTAATTGTAACTCGCATGCAAAATACTCTAACAGTTAAGGTCAGGAATCGAACCTGTCCTAATTGTAACTCGCATGCAAAATACTCTAACAGTTAAGGTCAGGAATCGAACCTGTCCTAATTGTAACTTGCATGCAAAATACTCTAACAGTTAAGGTCAGGAATCGAACCTGTACTAATTGTAACTCGCATGCAAAATACTCTAACAGATAAGGTCAGGAATCGAACCTTTACTAATTGTAACTCGCATGCAAAATACTCTAACAGTTAAGGTCAGGAATCGAACCTGTACAAATTGTAACTCGCATGCAAAATCCGGACGCCTTAGACCACTAGGTCACTGGTTAACCCATGAAGTGTCGTAGGAATAAACCAAGTATCCGTCCCCTACTTGAACTTTACCATTGGATTGGCTAATAAAAGTCTCAGTTTGGTAATAATTTCAACGTTTCTACATGATAATTGTATCCAAAATTGGCCGTTCGATAATTACCTAGTAGTTTTAGTTGAAAGGATTACTGTATAATGTAATTTAGTTACACGTCATAAGCGTGCAGACATTTAAAAAAAGTAAGAACTGGTAAAATAATTTGTTTAATATTAAACGAATTTATCGGATTTTCCAATAGATCAAACATAAAAATCAGAATATGTTTCCCTTGTCAACAGTAAAGGTATTAAGTATCAGTACATTCCTTTCGATAATGATAAATGCATAGTACAACATCAAAGTAATATACAATGTATATTAGGTTACATTTTCACATTATTTTATATTTATTTGCGTAATATTATTACTATCACAATACAATATATAGTTTTTTTTTTTATTTAGCAAAATATGTGTTAGAACATATACAATACAAGTAAAACGTCACACAACACAACATACAACATCGTCGTATTGTTATCGTAGGACACTGATTGTACAGGAGTTATGAGAAATGATAATAATCCAGTAATTATAAAAATTACAAACCTGTATCTCAATTACTTTCTAATAAATAATAAATAATTATCCATTTAACGTTATTCCTGTTAAATGGATGTTTTATTTAGAGAAATTTCAAGTACAGTGGTGCGGAGCCATCCATGTATAATAGATTTGATCCAAAGTATTATTGACACGAATATATTTATAAAAACAAACAACCAAAAAATATATTTCAATCAGAAGGCATTGCGAAAATTGAACGTCTTTATTCAAAAGCAAAACGAACGGAAATTACACTTTGACGGGGCAATTTTACAGTTCAGTCCTTGTCAAAGAGTATGTTACGAGACGTGTTATTTTTTTATTTTTTTATTTCTCTTTGCTAGGTCAATTTATTTGCAGACTAAGATATATTTCAAACATTGTAGGATATATTTCTCATAAACCCTATAATTTTAACCTATTGAGCCTATGTAAACAACATCTACAGAAGAAAATTCATGAGAATATAATGGTAATAATGAGTTTTGCTTATTCAACTGTGTAATCTACGGTTGATAGGCCGTATTACATTACACTCATGAGTATTACACGTATTACACTCATAAGTATTATTATTTATATTTATTATTGTGTGATAAAGAAATATTAAATCATATAAATGTTCCTGAATGCTTCATTCATATAAACTTTATTTATTTATAGAGCAAAGTGCATATACTGGTACAATAGATTATTTCAAAAACTTTTAAATAAATTTATTTGGAAATATTACCTGCTAAATTGCAAAGTGAAAACTAAACGTTGTCCGCAAGTTAATCGCAGGTATTATTTATTACAGGTTGTATTATTTATGATTTTTTTAAAGTTACTGCATAATATGATATATACAACTCTTCCAGTGTTATAAAATAAAATCGATGTTTAGCTGATGTGTTAACCCCTTTCTCATACTCATAACTTACCTACTAAAGGTAATAATAGGGATTAAGAATCATATACTTCAATATTTCTTTAACTTTACTAGCCAGATTACATGGGCCTGTGTAGGCATGTACGTGAACTTTATTTATCTAAAGAGGTATCGACTGTTAGTTCTGTTAGGGATTCGAGCCTTGCATAGTGCACTCCATTGTCTGGGCCTTACCCTCTGAGTTACCACGCTGTGAGTCAAACTATATCAGTATCAAGAATTCGTGATTGTTAAGATTTACTTTACACAATTGTGTATTCTCTCACCTTATATCCTTATAAGAAATATAAAATGTGTAAAATTTACGTATACTATACTAGTTGGTACTAGTGGCATAGTGTTGTAACCCAGCTACTTGGCGACAAGTGTTGTGGAGATTGTAGGCGATAGGTTCTACGCTCGGTCCTCTCAATAGGTGTCCAGAGACTCAATACCAAATTGTATTTTCAATAACTGCCACTAGTTTTACACACTTAACAGAACATATTCCCTGCGTGTTTTATTTTATTTATTATTGTTGTTTCATAGTATTATTTATTATTGCATGTGAGTAATTTATATATAGCCTTGACTGTTGTAATGTAATTATTGTTTTATTATATTCTATAAATGTTTAAATTTTAATATTAAAAGAAGTGGACAGAGAGAGAGAGAGAAATATAGGGTGTTCTTGTTAGATTTGGATGTAGTGTATGAGACTGAATTGAGTAGCAGGCTTGTCTAATCACCGAAAAAAAATCAAATCAATATTAAATGGTTCAGATTCAACGTAAAGCTGTAGGACCATTATTTGCCATATTTGTGACTGGACTATTAATAAATGGCCCTTTCTAAGAAAAAGTGGAACTCAGTTGGGAACCACATTACACAGCTCATCCCCACTCATCCTATACTCATGCAATACTTCATGTTCGCCAATTGAGTTGACTTTTTGTCGTAATGTGTTTATGTTAAGTTGCAGGTTCTAACACCACGTAAAGCTGTAACAAACCGTCCATTAGTTTCCCTGGCTATTTGGCTATAAATAAACGGCTTTTTCTTATGAACAATCAGCCTCAATTAGTAACAATGACTACAATCGTTCATCTGCACTGATTACACTAATTCTTTCCTCATATTCACTCATTCTCTTTGATCGGTATCTTAATAATGAATACACTTAAAAGTCTTACATTACAGTTCAAATTTTAAATAGTAATTGAGTTTACTCTTTTGCAACTAACTGATTTTACAAAAACTTACCAATTTCAAGATCTTATAGTATACAAACTAGGGACTAATGAATGAAAAAACTTGTATTCAAGTTAAAAATGTATGTAATGTTTAGGTTTAAGAAAACCCAAAGATTTGTTTAACACTTTATAAATATATATATATTAAATTTTTTTTATATAAATTTTTTTATAAACAAAATATATTATAAAAATTTGTTTTCTTATATTTTATTTTTAAAATATCTAGAATACATGAAAATTATAACAAATTGAACACTAATAGGTACATAGTAGTCTGCAGAAAACTGTGGTGAACAAAAACAGGCTGCACCCCCTAAAACTTTTGTTCTTTCTTCGCCTCAATGGGAATAAGCTCACAAAAATTACGGCGGTGGTATTTCGTCCCAACTGTTGTTTCCAGTTACCGTGGTCACCGGTGCGTATGATGTAGGGTGGGTGGAGGGGCTTAGTCTGGTTGTCCAGACTCTATTTCTCCTAAGGAATACAAAAAATACAATAATTGTTTCGTTCTCACAGTTATAGCTGATATTACCAAGCTTTTGGCATGTCAGGCTGTCCCTCCGAATGAAAATAAGAAATAAAACCAATGATCGGTTATAATACCTTATTTAAATGTCCTCTTATAATAAAAATTTCCTGAAATGATTACATGAGAAATTTTTCTGGAGTTGTAGTAAGCCATTACTTCATATAATGCGTTTTGTTTTATGATCAAAATTACGTTTTAAAACGACGCCAAATATATTCAACTTACTTGGATTTCATCAATATATGTGTAAGTGGAAGAAAGAATCTAGCCCTACTAACAATACTTAGGACAGTTTTATTTTATTGTTATGCTGTAAAACAGGACAGTGTCGATAACTTAGATTAATGTTATAGGAATCATTCACATAGTTTTTAAACCAACTATAGGGTCTATTCACCTATAAAGTCTACTTTATATACTTTTTAGCTTATGTTATATTGTTTAATACCTTCAAATAGGGTCTACGAGAACATAGCATGACTAAATAAAGATTTTCTTTATAGAATGATTTATTCATACATGACAACAATAGGCCTCTATATTGTTGAAAAGCTCTCCAAAGTACTAGAGAATATTAACTCTGAGCTTTGTTAGGGGTTTTTGATCTTTCCAACAGTACCTTAATCGGGATTAGATCTCCTTCCCTCTACTTACGTCATGAACGCCCTTTCACTGCACCACTCACTACATTACCACTGGTTTACTATGTAACTGTTAGGTAATGTACATCTGTTGAAACATGCTGTAACTCATATCTTTACTAGACATAATTGTGTTAACCGTAACTAGTCATTTTTGTACAATTTGTGCCATAACATTTGATTTTAACTTTATAAAACTAAATACTAAAAACAAATAAAAAGTACATATTTCAAAATAAAGTAAAGATAGCATAAATAAATTATAACGACTATAAATAATTAAATAACTTCACGTACTTCTTTCTCACAGCATAATATCCTAATTCAAAAATTAGATAAAAATACATATGAAATCAAAATTGTATTTTTCTATGCATGTAGCTAAATACTATACATTGATATATAAATAGATTGTGCTTAAATAATGATATAACCAATATGCTAATGTCTATGTTTATATGTTAACTGTAGAATAATATTTTTAATAGGGAAATAAAATGAACCCTATCTGCCTCCCTAATAGCAGTTTATCCTCCTCAAATATCAGCTGTTTGGAATAGACTTAATTAATCTTTGAGTACATCAGGGATTTCTGAACCACTCGTTTCTCTGCCAATGAATGCTTATTGCCCAATTCATTTACCTTTAACGGGGTGTTAGATTGTGAGCAAAATTAATCAGTCCTAGGAATAATAATTCACTTGTTCCCCCTTTGTAAACAACAAATTAAACAGTATGTCTTAAAATAAAAAAAAATCTTACTACCACTACATTTATACATGTGTTTTTAGTAAATATGTTTATTGAATTTGTTGAATAAACAAATGAGATAAATCATAATGTTCTCCACAAAAACAAAAACCCCTGGATCAAAGAGCGGGATTAGGCCTAGCAAAACCACACAAACCTAATCTAAACCAATCAAACCAAATCTAACCTAACCTAATGTAACGTTTACAACCCAACCAAACTAAACCTAACTAAAACTAACAATATTCTAAGCTAAGCTCGTTTATTAAAATGTTATTATTGTTTACAACAACGTGCTAAAAGCTACTTAAGGGCCCCGTAGCCCTTAAGTATCTGCTATAAGTCGCTAGAGAGGCTGATTTACAACATATTATCACATATTCTCAATTACAGCATCCCAGCTGAACAAGCTGGTTTTAGACCTGGTCGATATTGTTGTGACCAGGTACTATCTTTGACATCTTTTATTGAGAATGGGTTTGAAAAGAAGAAAACATCAGCAGCATGTGTAGATCCTTCAGCGGCCTGTGTCACAGTATGGATAAATTGCCTGTTACTCAAATTTTACAACTTGATTCTGTGTAACGATTGTTGCAATATCTGAATTCTACCCTCAGAAAATTGTTTATTGAGTATACCTGGGTCGCAGAGAAAGTTTTAGACACCTGAATGATGGACTGACACTAGGATTTTTATTACTTCTCTTTTATTCAATGTATATACTGCCAACATTCCCTCCACACAATCCAAAATATGTATACCTGAAGATGATACTGTTCTCGTAAATCAACACGAAGACATATCAAAAACAGAAAGAACACTTAATCTTGTTATAGCTACTCTCAACATTATTTTTTTAGAACCTGGAAGTTTAAGCCCAATACAACAAAGACAGAAGTAACTTGCTTTCACCTGAGCAGTGAACTAGCTAATTAAAGATCTTTTTCGATGGTGATAAGCTGAAACACAATGAGCATCCACAGTACTTGGGAGTCAGTTTATATCGATCTCTCTATTTTAAAAATCACCTACAGGAAACAACAAGCAGAGATCTGAGGTGAGAATCAGAACTAACATTCTACAGCAACTTGCTAGATCATAGTAGGGGATTAAATTATAAAAATATCAATTTGAAACAGTAATTAAAGCGATAATTTATATCGAAAAGAATAAGTCAAGTTTTCTACAATTGTTCTGTAATTGTTGAAGATTGTTGAAGACCTTCAAAATAAACAAAGCACTCATACTTTTTATTTTAGAAGTATTAACGACACAGAATTATAAAAATATCTAAGTAGTTCGGATATTTCGATGAACAATGTTTTCATGGGAACTGCGGACTAGTGCTTTGTAAATTATATATGAATCTATGAGAAGGGTGGTTAAAAGGTATACCTTTAAACTAATGGTCTATTGAAAAAGGGAAATACAATATTGTTACTGTAATCATATGAAAGCTACTCCATAGAGTATATTGCAATCAATAGTATAAAACCATTTCTAAATGATATAAACTTGTAAACGAAGATGAGATATTGCATTATTGAAGTAACAAATAATCAAATGAAAATATTTAATAAACAAAAAGTTAACGAACGTTATTAATAACATCTACAAGTTTGTGATCGGGTTTTAAATATCTTTAAGTGTTTGATGATACACCAACAGTGATTTTAAATATTTCATTAAAGATACAATAATGAGATTGAACCCTAAGTCATCCTAAACTAAAATGTCAACATACTAAATTAAACATAAACGAAAAGTTACCTATCATCAGTGATTTGTATTAGTTGAATTGAAATTCAACAATAAAGTTTGTAATATAAAAACAAATTAATAATGTTAGCGTAGTTGGTTCAATCCCAGCTTCATAAGCTAAAGGTTCTCAGTTCGATCCCAATCAGAGTCAATACATTTTGAGAAGGATCAGCTGATAACCACCGGCTGCTCATTTGTCATTGGGCTATTAATTATGACACTTTTAAAGGAATATTCGGCCTTAGTTTGTAACAATTACTACATTCGTTCATCTAACACACTCATTCGAAATCTATATTCGCCCATATGTTGACGATCGGTGTCTTATGAATAAATAAATGTTCTAAATATAAATAAACTGCTCAAAAAAGTTAATAGCTAATGGATAGTACATAATATATTTTAATTATAAATATTTTTAATGAATTGAATTAACATTAGTCATTAATTTAACAAAATTAAACTTCTTACAACTTGAATTTAATTGAAGGTATTGGTTACGGGAATCTGTCATTGTGGAGTTCTCTCATCTTGTGGAGCCAACCCATCCACCCAGCACACAATACGCTTGATGCCCACCCACCAACCCAGCACACAATACACTTAATGCCCACCCACCTACCCAGCACACAATACACTTAATTGGACCATAATGAAAAAATAATCACCGACTGCTAAGTTACTGGTAGTGTAATATTACTTCCCTTCATTTCTAATTAAAAGATTATATTAGATACTTAGATGTCTTGCATATTTTAGTGATTCAGATAAAACCAGTTGTTTTAATAAACTATAACTATCATAGGAATATTACCTTTGAAACAACCTAAGTATTACATACTTCTGTAGCAAAGTTGAGACAAAGTTAGGACTCAGAAAGTTGAACTAAGTTGTCTCACATTTATTCAACTACTAGCGCCAAACTGTTCTAAGCGACCTACTTCATTTTATGACATGTCCTTACCTAACGTTTTTAGAGGTTTCTTCATCAGATTCTTCCACGTTCTAAAGTATACTGACGAGTATTTCAGTATCGATATGGTTCCAGGTTTTCTCATATTGAACTAATTGAGCCATTTCAATAATTTGAAATAAGTGTTTTGGAACAATGCTCCTTCAACTGTCCTGATAAATGACAAACGACATGAGGCGAAATTATTTATCAGTCGTGGAATTTGTGAACAACACATAGGAAGTTTCCAGTAATATTTTTTACTCATTAGTGTTTAAGTACG
The DNA here is from genome assembly GCA_035578905.1 of Stictocephala bisonia. Lineage (NCBI taxonomy): Eukaryota > Metazoa > Arthropoda > Insecta > Hemiptera > Membracidae > Stictocephala > Stictocephala bisonia. The sequence continues at coordinate 10,338 of JAQJVL010004510.1, forward strand.
CAAAATCAAATATAATTTTAACTGAAGTATAAGTTTTTTCTGGATCCTCCATGTTGGTAAGTCAGACAGTTGATTCATATTACTCTAGTCAGGTCGGCTGACATGTCATTCGGAATGTCCCCGCATTTGCCGCATTTGTTTAGCAAGTGAATAGTCGTGAATCGAACTAGCAAGTTAACATTTATCAGTAACACGTCAACGAATACCTAACTATATCTATTTCATCCTAAACCAACCTAACCAAAATTAACCTAACAACTCAAGGTGGAAATGTTTACAGCTTAACCTTACCTATATACCAGGCGGCACTGATTGATAATTAAAGGTATAACACTTGATTTGTCTTAAGTTAAAACCTGTGACCAATATCAAAGTGAGTTTGTTTGTAAGGTACATCCTCAGGATAGTTCTTAACTTGGTATACAATGTTTCCCATAAATGAAGAAATTCCGCAACAGACCCCACTAAACTCCCTTATTTTCCAAGAGATACAGGTGCCATGTAGGTTAGTAAGATACAAGCGTCAGGGTGTCAAATATTTAGTGAGGCCAGTAATGAGTTTCCTAATCCTCCCCAAGTTGTCGCACAATGACATGTATTACCATCTATAACTGCAGAACTGAGTGTGTAGTTAGGTGGGTAAGTACCACAAACGTAATGGGAGGATGGGTGGGTCAGTGAGACCATACGTGTATAAGGCACAAAGTTCTGTCACGCCATTCCAAGCACAAGTCAAGAAGGTTGTTGACATATCGTGTTATCAGGATCATTAGCGTGCCTCAGTATATTGCGTTATTTTAAAGAGTTATTTCTGCACCAAAGTGACGACACGTAGGTAAGTTGGACTGTTTTGTCACATGACATACAGATACACATCAGGATGGTTGAAATGCTGTGATAACGGTATCGGTAGCGTGTTTCAGTAATTTCCATTGTTGTTCTCGAAGTATTTATTCACCAAAGCGACGACAGGTAGGTGAGTTAGACTATTGTGTCACATGACTACAGACACACGTCAGGATGGTTGATATGTAGTGGTATCGGTATCGGTGGCGTGTTTCAGTGGTTTCCTTATCGTCCTGGAAGTATTTATTCCCCAATTGACGACAAGTAGGTGAGTCAGACTATTGTGTTACATGCCTACAGACACACCTCAGGATAATTGACATGTAGTGATATCGGTATCGGTGGCGTGTTTCAGTGGTTTCCCTTGTTGTTCTCGAAGTATTTATTTACCAAAGTGAAGACAAGTAGGTGAGTCATACTGTTGTGTTACCTGACTACAGACACACGTCAGGATGGTTGACATGTGGGTTGGTCGGTAGCGTAGTTGGTTCCGACTAACAGAAAACATATTTAAACTGATCGGTAGCGTAGTTGGTTCCGACTAACAGAAAACTGATCGGTAGCGTAGTTGGTTCCCACTAACAGAAAACTGATCGGTAGCGTAGTTGGTTCCGACTAACAGAAAACATATTTCAGAAGCTAACGTTTCTTATTTCGACCTGTATCAGAGCTATACAAAACGTTGAAAGGACTAATTGCCCCAACTGTTGTGTCATTGGGTTAATTAATTAACTACGCTTCCAAAGGAATAGTCGGCCTTAGTTTGTAACAATCACTAAATTCCTCATCCACACACATCACATTCATTTTAAATTCTTATTCGGCCTTATCTGGATGATCGTTGTCTTAAGAATAAATAAAATAAATAAACTATATTAATCTCTCATTTGCAAAAATATTACTCATTTACAAATTGTAATGCTAGTTTTCAAAACATTATATTACTGATTATTTAAAGTGTATATAAAATTCTAGAGTATCCTACAAATATTGTTAAGTGTTTCCAAGAACTTCAGTATAAAAGTGTCGGCAATGATATCAATCAATTCCACCAATGATGTCAGGCTGTCTGTTTACAGGTTACCCTGGCAACGCGACCTGTCCTGAGAAGGGGCTACTGACTATACAATATAAGTAACTTCCAAAAGATGACAAAATATGATTCTATTTGTGTTATTTAAAACGAATTTAAGGTATCGATAAAGTGCATATTATGATAATATATCGATGAATCTATGTGATTGTTCAAGAAATTTAATTTACAACTGCTATATACAACGTATCACCTAACGGGCTGTTTAAGAAACTACTAACTATATTAGCTCAGTGTTTATAAAATAAGCGTATTTCTTTGGACAATTGCCAATTTCCCAAGACTTAAACAGAATAAAAAGTTCGGTCAATTTCACTAAAAATGATTGAAACTCTTGCAAACTCTGTTGACGTTTTTTCGTTGAATAAAAGTTTCAAATTAAAGTCACCGAACCGTTCTAATTGAAATCCACTGAGAAAAACGTTTGTTTTCAACAGAACTACAGAAAAATACGTATCAAGTCCTCACTCATTTCATTAGTAATTTGAGTAAAATAGTTTGGTTAAACTGTAGTGTAAGTATGTACTAGACGTGCTTGTATAAACATTAATTTAATAAAATGGTAAATTTATCCCAACAATATATTAATAATAAAATAAATTAAATAAAATTAATTTGATAATATGATTTTTTTATGTATAAAAACACGAGAATGTTTAACTTATTCATAAGTTGATAGTAGCATCTCTACAATACACTCTATCTAATGGCTTTTCTCACATCACTTTATGCGTTCTTTTGTAACTACGTAACTCTTTTAGCCTTTAGAAACCCCGTTAGTAATATAAGTGTCCTGCACGTTAACACCAAGCAGCTTTGAAGGGAAATACAGCAAAAAGGAGAGTTCATGGAAGACTCGAACCATATTGGAAGGACCAAATAGATGAATATTTAAGAACAAGACCGTGGGAGGGATGCACTTTGTTTGTCAAGCCAAACCACCTCGGGTATTTATATTCATGGGGGTCAGTAGGTGTACGCTGTATAGCATTAATAAATTTCTTTATTGGTAAAGTCCCTGGCAAATTTTCTTCCAAAGGAACAGCTTAAATCACATTTTTGTTGCTGATTGAAAACTTAAAAACCATTTGAATCTGCGGGGGATAACACAAATAACTTATTTTTACTCAATTCAAAATCAACTTGACCTTATAATTGTTGGATTTTAAGTAGTAATTTTTCTTCAGTTTCATAAGCAGGTCCCCTTCTAGACTATTACATTAGGAGCGGCTCATTTACAAAGGTGCACAAAGCCTGCTTGCGCAAAACCAACAGTTTGGATCAAAGGTACTTTTTGACATGATGGTTTACTTAACTTTTACAGCATTTAATTTGTTTTTCTTTCATGCACTACTAATGGTCCAATTGTTCTGACAAATCAATTCAGTCTATATTTTGTAAGTTTTGCACTGTACGGATAACATATACCACATGTTATCTGAAGCAGTAGATGAAGCAAAATTACGTGAAGTATTTTTATTATGAAAGTTGGCTAAAGAAATTAAATGTTAACTGAAGTAATGTTAAAGGCATGATGGTATTTGTAATTTTAAATTATTTACATATAAACTAGTTTCACCTTACATGCACCATCGCTACGTACGACGTAATATAAGAAAAAATATATTTTTTTCTTGAAAAAATCAAACTGTTTCATCTCAATTTTCTATTTGTAAACGTAACGGAAACATAAGGAGATCCATATAATCTGTAACTGTAAAATTAGGTTATACCATTAGCTCTGAGACATAAATAATTCATCAGCAGAGCTGAGCTGTTTACCGATCCATTTGTCGTGTGGCGTGACTCCTAGATACCGTCAGATATGAATAAGTCAAGTAGCACTTCGGTGGGCTTATAAAATGTAGAGTGTCTTTATACAGCGTGCGAATTCCATACTAACTACCTGGTGATAAACTTAATGGTTTTGGTATACAAAGTCAGTTAAGTTGTTGTAGAGAGGATTTGGTTTTACAAGTAGTTTATTTATTTAAAAAAAATACATTTATCAATCTTGGTACTGAACAATTGGAATTATATGATCTGGTTGTAATCAGTTACTAAATAGTGATACTCTTACTTATACGTTTTAGTTTTAGGAACATTTAACATTATAAAAACCGTGAATATCTAATAACATGATATCGATATTTTTTGTTAGTAATAAGTTTTGAAATATCATACATCCATAGATTATAACTTAATATACATTTAATTTATTAGATATACAAGTCTTAAAACTAGACTTGTAGATTGGCTAGAAATGAAAGGAAACAATTATCAGCACTGTCTGAATAAACTGATTTAAATAGTTTACTTAACTGATTTAACGTTGTAATAATAAGTTTTGGATTTGTATAGAACACAAATTCGTCTATAATGCAGTTTAAAACAAACATGCTCTAGTAGATGATGTGGTCAATAAGGGTTGATGGACTGAGGAATATAAGGTCTACGGTTCAAGACCCGTAGTTGATGGTTATACATGTTGTGGATTGTTATTATTTATAAAATAAAAGTATTATTTACCATTCAAACAATTTACGAGCAATACTTTTCGATTTAAGTCTCTTCAAAATCTACTAATAGTGTTTTTAATTAAATATTGAAATAGCCAGTGGTCTAAGGCGCAAGACTTAACTGAAAGTTTTTATCAGTAATATTCAACTTGCGTTGTACTTGCCCCCTTGCCCTTCCTCTGGCTGAGCAATCTCCCCACGCAGACCAATAGTATGTAGGAAATTAGTGTAAGATTAAAAGGAAAATAGGCCTGACTTCAAATCGAATTTAAGTACGAAAAATTAGGTAAAACTACGCCAAGTTTTTTTATAAATTTACGCCAAGTTACTAAGTATCAACTTGAACCACCTCCTTCGTTCAACTTAGACCACAACCACATAGCTTGTATAATTGAGTTCGGAATTCGTAGGTTTCCATTGCTGTTTGTTGTATTGTATGGGTGGGCGGGTAGGTATTGATGTATGCTTAAAGAAATAACATAACAACACCTTAATATTTTATAAATCATTGATGCTGAATTTCTAAAGTATTCTTCAGAATAACTTAAGTAATGTTCAGGAGACGGTCTTCAACACACGATATATATAGATTATAATATGTACAAACAATCTAAGGATAGGTGCCTAGGATGGGAGATTTATCCGGGGACACTAAGGACATCTCTATTCCAACAGTATTTTTCGACTACTGTAAACACAGTAGTTCTTTCAGAATATAGACACTATACATTATCACAACATAACGAATTTCATAGCAAATATTTTCTGTTTTACCACCAAGTATTGGAATTAAATATATTAATATATTGTTACCAAGTAAACGTCCATGTTTAGTAAAGTTACTATAAGAGCTCAAATGTAAACAAAAACACAATTGTTAAATGTAACAAAGCTGTATTTACACTTATTGTTGTACAAGGAGTAGATGTAATATGTTAAGATAAAAATATGATTATTTATTGATAATAACCTAGCCTATAGTTTTGTCAATTATGTTTTATCAATACTTTTTACAATTAAATTACTTTTGTGTATAACTAAGTCAATTGTTGTAGTATTGATAAGAATATACTCATGTCCCAGAATCTTTAATCAAATAACCTACGATCGTATTATTTCTTGTGGATATAAATATAATTGCTGTGGGATCAAGAGATAGTATTTAAAAATATATAAAGTTGTTTTAAAAGTAATAGCCTCTACACTAATTTTTTTATATATAGAATATTTATATTCTGTATAAATTAATGCTAATTTGTTATGATTTTTTTATAACTGTTTTGGTTTTTGAATTAAGCTTTACTTACCAGTTTACATGGGCCTATAGGCCTGGGCGTGAACTTTTTTCAACTAGTGAAGTATAGAACATTAGTTTAGTTGTGGATTAGAACCTTAGACATTACCCTCGGCTGTCCGAAGCCTCAATGACTGAGCTATAACACCGGCAAGGGGACTGTGTCTTCTTTGGGCACGGTCTAAAAAATCTCTACTAAAAGCCAAGCTAAAATTATTATTTACTCTACTACGTTGGCCACTTAATAATATGCTTAAAAGTAGCGTGCATTCTAAGCCCAATTAAAAATATAAATGTTTCTTTTTTCTTACCCAAAACGGTTATGATATACGGAAATATTTCACATTATTTTTATCACTTGTACCCGTAATTCCTACTTTGCCTCTACATGCTCAGTTCATCTCAGCCGATTTGACAGAGTAACACGTTATTATAACAAAGATAAATATTTATAACTGATTTTAGTAACGTTTGTCACCGAAATGAAAATAGGTTACTTTTCTATCACCGGTTTGCGTAGGTTATCTACCATAGTAAATCTAAGCAGATTTATTGTTATGTAAATTATTTTTGAAAGTTTCGGAAGGGTGAGATTTTAGCAATTTTATTATAGTGATTGAGGCCTCATATACATGACAATTATCCTTCAAACCAGCTTACAAGTACATGAAGTGGCTTATAATTATCCTGTCATATTTTTATATAAATTACTCTACTATCGGTTTCTATTTTTAAACTTATATTAAACATGAGTGATTATATCAGGTTGATTTTAAACACTAAACAACATATCAGTATATTAAAGGAATGAAGACGAGAAATGATAAATACAACTTTGCATTAAAGCCCTTGTAAACGTTACATATCTGTGAATTACCTACTTTATGGTAATTAACTGCCTTTGAAGTGAATCAGCCTGTGAAGGGTTAAACATCATTGACACTCGGGGTTCCGTCAGCTTTGATCTCTGCCATACGTCAACCAAGAGATTCCGGAACATGCCTAAAGTGTAGGGAAATAGAATATGTTATTGTACAAAATGTTATTATAACAGAAAACACATTTTGGTTTATCATTAATCATTATTTTATTTCAAACAGAATTGTTATAATTGTTGTATATTTTAAAATATATGAGGTATTACCATTTGTTCATATTTCAATAATAAAAACCGCTCCAATATAAGGGCATATGAAACAAAAAAACATATAATTAAGAATTATTAATACTATATAAAAACAACCATCTGATACTTCAGACTGATTTTGAGGAAATTTTAACTACCTGTTGCTTGAGAAATGTATGAACAAGTTTTAAGCTCATGAAAAAAATCGCGTTCATATATGTTTTATCCTGAACGACTCATATGTATTTTGCAAAATGCCCAATTAATGTAAAATATGGATTTCAACAATGTATATTTAAGAATTCATCTGTATTTAATTCATGTTAGAGGTAAGACATTTTAACGTCTTCCATCTACTGTAATCACTTCAGTTTCATTTTGCAGAGACGTTATTGCCTTCCATTTAAAGTGTCTTCTGACGTCACAAGCACAAGACACCCAATATAGCCTGGAGGAATGACTTTTGTCAGCAGCGCTCTTAATGTAATACTATTGAATCTAGGTTACAAAGCTACTGTTTATTGTTCTATATTTCAATGTGTGTCAGATTAAAGTGATTAAAATGAGATAAATGTTTACTCTAGATTGTATTGGAGAATATCTAATCTAAGATTGTAGAGTTAGTGAAACATAAATGATTTTACTTTTGATATATATACAAATAACAATTTCACAAATAGTGCTGATCTAATTTTCAACTACCTCAGAAGTCTGGAATTCAGTTCCATGCTCTAAACAACATACAAACCTTGACTAAGACCCAATCTGGACACCCCGGAATTCTTTTCTGGTATCAAGTCGATAGCAACCATTGAAGTATACGTATTATGAGGACTGACCGATATATTTCACTATTATTGTATCTCGAACCGTTATTATTACGTTCAATCTGTTACCAATGGTTCAGCATGTTTATTAAATTATTTATATTAATTTTAGTCAATATTTATTCGCAGGGCTACTTAATTAGGTAAAAAACTTCATACGTATTTTTTGTTTTGTTTTATATTCTATATTAATAATTGTGCCATACTTTTTTATTAATATACAAAGACAATTAAAGTACTAGTGATTTAAAAGTTATTCATCAAATCGAACGTTTGGTTGAATCTTAATTTGTAAGTACTGATATAGAAGTGTACAAAATTATGATAACTAATCACAGATAAAGTTATACAAAATCTAATAGCTTAGGCAATTATATAATTCGTTATTTTTTATGCAGTATTGATACTTCACCGAAACTATCAAAACAAATAAACTCAATCCAATAATTACACACCAGAATCACAATGAAAACCTCAGCAAAGTTATTTCATAAAAGGATTAACATAGAATCAGCAGGTGACTGGTGAAATTCTTTGAGCCAAGTTGGTTCGGATGTAACAGCGATAAACTTAACCACCGAAACTCATGTCTGGGTTCAACTTAGAACATCGCTGACAACATAGAACTCAACGTAAACTTCATAAAGTTTTAGTCAGTGCAGTTTCTACACGGTTCAAGTGACGTAATGAAATGTGTCCTTGTATGTGATAGAATGTATGCTTTTAAGAATGTAACCATGTAGTTGTATTTATGTTACTACTACATTCTAGTTAGTGTTTAAATGTACAACATTACTAGAATACGGAGACATTTTATATATAGTACGATTTATCTATTGTGTACGTATAGACGGTGGCAATAAAGACAAAGGCAAATATGAATTTCAAATCAGTGTAGAAAAGCGATTTATTCTTGTTACAAACTAAGGCTATTCCTTAGAAAGACTTGTCAATTAATAGCCCAATGACAAATGAACAGCTGTTGGCTATCAGCTGATCCCTGTCAAAATATGTTATGACTCCGATTGGGATCGAACTAAGAACTTTTAGTTTTTGCTGCTGGGCTTTAACCAACTTTCAATGCTAAAAGAAAGTGTTCACAAATAGCATTTTCTGTTCTGCTTTTGTTGAAAATTTTATCCAAACAGTTGTTTTTTTATAGATTGAGTAGATAAGTATTTTATTGTTGCATTTGATTCGTACAGTATTTCTATGTTTAATTTAGTTAAGTCTAAAGAGGCACACGATATACTTGAGAGGTTTATAAAGAGGCACAGACCAGTTTGTCTGTGACAATTGATAACCTGAGAAGGACTGATAAGAATACGTTTCTTGGATTGAAAAACTAAGATATCCATCTTGTACTGAGTGATGACATCTAATTTTCCTAAAAAATAATGTATTGTCATCGACTTCACTAATTTTTCATAGGAATACCATTCAATGGAAAACCCATTTCTGGATGCTTATTTTATATAAATAATTACTCAAATGTTGACCTAATTGACAGATTTATAATCTAAAACACTAATAATGTGAAAATGACATTACTCGTTCATCTATAAACATTATGATATCATCCATAAACAAAAATAATTAACTAAATAATACCCAATAAAGAAACACTATTAAATTAGAATAGCTATAAACTTTATTTTCAAACATTTATCCTACCCCTTAAATCGCGATATGGATTCTTTTTCCACCCAAATGTTATTAACTATAACATCATAATGCCGTTTACTTTTTACTAACTACGACAGATTGAGTTAACCACTTAAAACAGTTCATAGCTATATACACCATAACGCTGTGCGCTTGCAACAGTTATGGTTTCCCATAAATTAACAAGTTACAGTTTTATCGTAGAGGTTGGTGTTAAACGTAATCAAGTGATAAAAATAATACAACGAGATTAATATTCGTGATTAGATATTTTACACCTCAACTAAGTGCGATATATATTATTTGCTTTTTTCATAAGTTACTTATGTCCAAACTATTCATGTCTCTTTCCCTCAGCACCTCACATCCCAAACTATTATTAACATAAAAACATAAAGTAAACTAACTCGGTCAGTAGTTTTCCTTCCAAAACTTATATATCTTATTTAGAGTTATAAAGTTAACAAATTCACATAAAATTAAACAAAGTTATTTAATGAGGAAAAAATATAAATAAATAGTTCTCAATTAAAAGGCATTTTTAAGCAAAAGAAACTGTTAATAGAATACATTATTATTGCGTTCTACAATTTTAAGCAAAAGCTTATTCAAATGAAATAAACACATTTATGAGAATTCACTTGTCGGTTTTTAAAGAATTGTTGTAAGATAAACAAACAAGTAACAACAATATCTCGTTGTTTTAAACAAACAGTGGTAACAGTAGCAAAACAACAGTATAATAAACAACTCTATAATTTGATGTTTACAAGTTGCTATGGCAACTAAAACTACACTCTGATGACGTAAGCTCCAGATGTTAACAGAAACTCGGTTGTCATACAAATGTAAATACAATAAATAAAGAAGGTCTGATTTGTACGTGAAACCTAATTGTTGCCTAATATGCAAAATCTGAACGGTTGTTTTGATATACGTTGTTATTTAGGTCATACTGTGATTTTCTACACTTGTAGTGTATACGGGATATACTCTACATGATGATTCAACACAACAACCAAAGTCCTTATGTTTTAAATAGCATTGTTGATTCGACAGGGTGAGAATGGCTTAGGGTAATAAATGTCAAAGACATTTTCACAAGCTCGAAGATATTATTTTGAATTTGATTTTGCCTTCAAATCCCTTTGAACGGTAGATGATCAGGGAAAATCAAGTCTTGGTATTTGACTTTCAAGTCGAGTTCTGTGAATACAGCGTTCATCTCGCCCTGAAGATGGCTCACTGTAATGTGGCCGGGACGTCGGCAATGTTTGTACATAGTCCAGTGACACGGTCGAACCCCAAAGAACAAGAATTTGTCAGTAATAGTGACGACAATAGAAGCCTATCCATGAAGAATATCAGAGTCTATCATGACTAACTTTGCAACAACTTATATTAATGTAGAGGAATAAACGTTTCAACTTACACGAAATTTATATAGGTTCACCTCAAAGAAATTTGAGTATAATAAACCAAAACAATAATTGTAAGCCTAAAAAGTCTCATATGCTTGATGAATGTTTGGCTTATAATAGTGGCTGATAGAAGCAAAAGTAAGTTTGTACAATAAATCAGCTCAAAATGTAGCTGACGTCGATACATATTTACACTGACATATATTTAATGAGATAAAAGAACAAAGACTTGCATATCAATATAAAATGTACACCAGTAAACAGAAGGCTTTGAAACAGTAATAAAATACTTTGAATACACTGAAATGAATACTTGAAAATATAAGATTGCAAACTGTCTCATGGCAAGTATATTGACAACTCGAAACTTACAAATCGTTTTCGTATGTACCAACAGTACACCCTCACATTCAAGAATGAAGTGGCAAGTCAACAAGGGGCTGATGCTTCGTTGACTCCTATTACTCTTCAAAGCCCATTGATATCGAAACAGTGTTTAATTACCTTTGTATCTTTACAAAGGCTCTGACTATATAGTGATAATTATTAATTAAGTTTGTTTATCAGATATATTTAACGAAACTTGTCTTTGACAAGACGATGTGATATGTTGAAAAAAAATAAATACATGACGATTTTATTGATACTTATAATATAGGTTGCATTTTAGCTATTAAAATATTTTTTGAATCAACCGACTAATTATTTTCTAAATTTATTGGTTGTTAAAAATACTCTCACATTTGTTTATAGGAAAGAAATAGTTTTAAAAAATAATAAAATTTAAAAACGTATATTTGTTTCGTTTTATATTTATATAATTATTATATATTTTGGAACTAATATAACTATACATATATTTTAACGCAATTAACCCAAAAATCATATTATTCCACTGTTTAAACTAATATATGGGATCGTTCTTGAAATCTACACTTTATATTTTTTTCTTTAAATTAATTGTTTTTCTATGCTCTATTAAAAGTTTTTATTAACATTCATTTTAAGTTAAGACCTGTCCATTTAGTTATTAGCTGGAAGGGGTGTCCAGTCATAACACTCGGTGAGAGACAGAATATTATTTCAAAACTTGTGTAATTCTGTGTTTTTGGTTCGTAAAGTGAATTACATAGTTATTAATTCATTAATTTTAATTCCTATTAATATAATCTTATCGGTACATTTCTTGTATTTGTATCGTTATTTTACCAAATGAGACAAGATCAAATCTTCAAGGAATCTGTACTGAACAATTATCATAAAAGAACAGACTATTCCCATTTGGCTGCAAGAAAATGTCAGGCAATAATCGTATAGGTCTACTTGGCTGAATTCCAACTTCGAACAATTAGGCTGATCAACTTACTTCAATACAACAAAACCACGTTATGTTTTTCTTCGTTTATCTTACGTTAATTAAGTTTCACAGAATGTAAAGATATAAATGCCTACTATCAAAAAACGTTTATAGTTTATTTAGTCAAGTAAAATGAACTTTACTTCCTTTGTATAAGACTTCAAATATACATAAACAGCATTATTAGGGTTAAAAAACATGTAGCCAAAAATGAACCAACAATGTATTAAAGAGCATTACGAATAAAGAGCACGGTGTTGAATATAAAGCAAAATGGAAAGAAGACAATGAAAAAAATGTAAAAAGGTCTTTTAGTTTTCAACAAGTGTAATAATACAAAAGGGTAGTTTATTTTTTTATTTTTGCGTAAGATAAAATAAAGAAGCGATCTGTTTTTGTGCATGAATCCAAATTTGTTGTATTTATTTTAATAAAGCAAAAAATACGTATAATGTTATTTGAACCAGGAATTGTACAGTCTTTAAATTTACTTTTAAAATACAAAATAAATATTTAAAAAAGTTAAAGATAGTCTTATTTTATCAGGTGAAGTTAGGGCTAAGAAGTCCTCTCTAACACTTAACCTGGAGACCAACTTAAGGGTGACTTCTGAACCACCACACGTGACCGGGCAGGTGGGCTGCGTGCAAGGATGGGATCGATTAGACGGTCACCCATCCAAGAGACAGCCACGCTCGATGTTGCTTCACTCCATTATCTTGCGATAATGTCGGAACCCTCCGGTCAAGGACACTGGCTGATAACATATTGATATTAAATATTTATATTTTGTATTTATTTAATATCAATATAAATACTTTACAATGTTTATTTACTTAAAATTACTTTAATTTAGCAGCTGTAAAAAAGAGCTTTAATTTATGTTTGAAATGTTGTCAGCTGTTCTGTTGCATTATTTTACCAGTCTTTCTCTATTAATTTATGTGTGAAGATGTTAAATAAACTCTTGTGATTATTTTCTCTTAAAATAAATTGGTCCTCTGTATACATACATGTTTTTAAAACTCTACTCAACAATATACTTTCATTGAACAGGATACAGCAATATACTTTGATTGAAAAGGACTCAAAAATATACTTTGATTGAACAGGATTCAACACTATACTTTTATTGAACGGGTTCAACAATATGCTTTTATTGAACGGGATTCAACAATATACTTTGATTGAACAGGATTCAGCAATATACTTTTATTGAACGGGATTCAACAATATACTTTGATTGAACAGGATTCAACAATATACTTTTATTAACAGGATTCAACACTATACTTTTATTGAACGGGATTCAACAATATACTTTGATTGAACAGGATTCAACACCATACTTTTATTGAACAGGATTCAACAATATGCTTTGATGAACAGGATTCAACAATATACTTTGATTGAACAGGATTCAACACTATAGACTACTATTATTGAACGGGATTCAACAATATACTTTGATTGAACAGGATTCAACACTATACTTTTATTGAACAGGATTCAACAATATGCTTTGATGAACAGGATTCAGCAATATTCTTTGATTGAACAGGATTCAACACTATACTTTTATTGAACGGGATTCAACAATATACTTTGATTGAAAAGGATTCAACACTATACTTTTATTGAACAGGATTCAACAATATGCTTTGATGAACAGGATTCAACACTCTACTTTTATTGAATGGGATTCAACAATATACCTTGATTGAACAGGATTCAGCAATATACTTTGATTGAAAAGGACTCAACAATATACTTTGATTGAACAGGATTCAACAATATGCTTTGATTGAACAGGATCGTAATCGTCACTTCAACTAAGAATTAATTTCAACAACAAAATTATGATAAATGATACTTTGATGTTGAATTGACATAATTGTATAAATAATGATAAATGAAGTAAACTGCATTTGTATGGTTAGGACAATGTAAACCAAAAACAAACCACATTTGTACTAAACCGCATTTTGACATATATGGTGTTGAGTATTAAGTGAAATGGAAAAAAGATAAAGAAAAATCATATTGTAAACAAGTCTTTTAGTTTTCATCATGTGTAAAAATACCACGGGACAACGTTATCTTATTATTAGCCTATATAAAAATCGAATTGCGTCTGAGTGTGTGTTTCTCAATCACGCAAAAGCTACTGGACCCATAAGTTTTAAACAGAAAGTGATTTACTAGCAATGCTGCCAATGAAAACTAACGAGAATTCTAATCGTGCAATTCTCCGAAGTAATGTAAAAACAACTTTATGATTATCGACAGTTGTGACTTTCTGCCACTTGTGCTTTGCTGTGGGAAGTGTAAAATGACATTTTGAAAGAAGTTAGAAAATATATTCACCAATGTAGCTAATCACGTGATTATAGATCATGTTTATAATGTTAATGAACTCATTTTAGGACTATGTAAGAAATAGGTTAAACTCATGTTAGAACGCAAACAAATATTGTATGTCTAATTGTTTGAATATTTAGAGATTGGTTAAATATAGCTGATACTAGGGAACACCTATCCTTTCAACATCTATCGTTAAGGTAACGGTTGCCTAGTTGCAAGACAATCTATGAGAAAATAATACTGATATTAATTTCACTAATACTAAAATAAAATAAAATAATACTAAAGGAAACGTTGACTTTTGTTCGAAACAAGTCCAATATAATTACGATTAAAAAGGAAGAAACAACAATTTGCTAAAATTGAACTGTAAGTTATGCTCCACATGACAAACCACAGTAAAGTAACAAGTTGTTAAGGTTCAGGTATTGTTCACAAAGCTCAAATATATATTGAAGGGAAAACATTATTTAATATTTTAAAATGTATTGACTTAGTAAGTTTTATGTGTTTCCGGGTCAGTATCCAATCTGCTCGAGGTTGTCTGAATATTTACACCTGTGATTTCGTGCAAGTTGCGCAGTAACCTAAAAATATAAATAGATATTGGATATAAATATAAAAAAAAGATATTGGGTGTTCTTTATTTAAATATTCTGTTCAATATTTATAAAAGAGAGGGATAGAATACTTGTTACTTACTTATACTATAAAATATCTTAAAGTAATTTTATATTTGTACAGTTACATATTTACTGTAATTAATATAATTTACTCTTAATGGATCAGTTAAAATAAACAGTTTAAATTATTTAGATTTCATAAATAATTAAAATACACGTCTAACACTTAAAATATTAACTGCATTATTAATATATATATTTTGGGATTTAGTAAAATTCATATAGTTTTATTACAGAATAAGGGTTTTATTGAGTATGTATAGTTTGTTGTATTTAATATTTATTATTATATTTTATAAACTATTAAGTGACTTATAAATATTTACTTTAACCATTTTATTAGCGAAAAAAACAATCTTTGTTATTATTTTACTATAATATTTATTGTCACAATATTTTTCAAAACGTGATATAGGGTAATAAATTTACTTACCACTAAATAATATTCAATGAACTTGCAAAGAGGTATTTATTAAGGTTGTAAAATGGTTACATAATGTAACGTGTTAAACAACAACCTCATTTAAACAATATAAACATATAAAGGATGTATATTAACTAATGAAATAAACATTCATCAAGGTTATATTACTAATAAACAAAGATTTTTAAGGTTTTTTTTATAAAGATTTTAAAATTAAAGTATAAACTATCATTGGCAGTCTATACAACGGAAATATGACATTGACTTGCTTTTATTAAATAATATAAATAATTTACGTATACAAATTAAACGTTTTTAAATTGTTTAGTTACCTACGCCATACAAATAATAATAGCGTCTGAGAAGAGTGAAGAATTCCGTCGATAATATGAATAGATTTTTACACTGTGGCATTATTTATTTATTTATTTTATATTAGCACAATCCAGAAAATGAAATATCAAGGTCTCAATATTCTTAAAAGGTAATTTTTAAAGTACACCGTAAAGTTTGGTTAATGTATGAATGCAGCACATTAAAACTCATAAATGAATTACTTTTAAAAATTTAATTAATTATTATGAAAATAAATTTATTAGTTATACAATAACCCAATACATTTATATATGATAATATATATGAATTTACAGAATATTTATTAAAACGTTTTAGAACTTCGATATAGAAGTACTAAAATTTGTTTCACGTAAGAATTTGTTCTTTTGTTACATTTCTCGGCCCTCCTTAGGCAGTCGACTGGAAAGTATATATCACAAACATCAAGTGGCCTGTCTCTTATACAGAGTTTACTACAAGCGTACTTTCACACTTAATTTAAGTGTATTCTAACCCACAAATAGTCTGTTTGAAGTTGGAGTTAGTATAAATAAATAGTTTAATTCGGTTTTCTTGCTTGGATAATAAAATTAAATCCTTGAAAATTAAAAATTAAGCACGTTTAAGTATAAAGTTAGATTTTTGGAAAAGGTATGTACAATAAATTCATGTTATTTTAATATTAAATAGGTTTATTCATTAGTCATAATTAGCTTTTAATTCGTAGTTCCCAACCCACCACCATTATAGTAGTTGAAAGGTAATTCGCCGATCTCAACCTCAGTAATACCACTGAGGATGCCCCATCACAGCATGGCCGAAACGTTTGGTTATCTTGTAAATGGTACATTGACACGGTTGTCACCGGAATATATACATCCTAGTTAACCACACATATATACTATCGTCATGTAAAATTCAGCATTATTTCAATACTAATTATTTATAACAGCATTAGTAATATAATTGACTATAAAACAAATATACTGTACAACGTACGACGCAAAATTACTGCGCTCTACGAGTGATTAGTCACTTCAGCGATGCCGGAGAGAGTGTGGGATGAAAGATAGTGTGAGCAGACCGCTGTCTCTACTTAAAAAATCCGAACATGTGCCAATTAGCGATCAGGAAAACTAGCTTTACGGGACCCATTGGATCCAAACGCCTTCTTGTTTCTATAGGCCAATGGTAATATTTAAAAACAAATTTCACAGACTCAGTTTAAAATCTACTACCATCGAAATAAGGGTGTTGTTATTGAAGTAATATTCATATCAGTAAACAGCATTCTTCTATTTTTTATTTAACTCTTGGTTTTAAAATTAAATATACGTATAACGTAAACTCAATGATAGAACAAAACAAAATATTCCCCAAAAACAAAACATTATACTGTACTATTAATAATGTCCCAATTTTAAAAATGAGAAAGATTAACACAATTTTTTTGTTTTAAATGTCTGTTTTTTAACTTTATCCTTTTACCCTAAAAATTTAGGTTTTCCTTAATATATATATAGTATAAGATCAATACCATTAATATTTATAAAAATTGTCTTTGGAACTTAAAACGTTGTATGGAAAGATATTGATTTGTAAAATACTCAGGATTCAATTGAACTCGTATGTTTCAATAAAGTTTTAAATATTCACATTATATTGGAATCGAATTTAAAACTACCAATGTCAGGTGTTGAAATTTTAAGTTTTATTAAAGTACTTTTTAATTTTTAACGTTTCCGTAGAATAATTAAAATCAGTCGCATGTGCAAATCAAAATAATGTAAAAATTATTAAAGTATGAGTTTTATTTTATAATTCTCAACTTATTTTTTAATTTATTTACTTCTTTTTTTATTTATCGATGTAAGATTTTTACGTGCCTGCCTAATATTGGTGATGGCACAGTAAATACTGTCAACAAACATCAGGGTGAAGGCAGTGCTTTGTCAAAGGAGTGACAAGCAAAGTGATTGTCAAAGAGTATTTCCTGATTCACTTGATCTTCGAATTCATTGACAAGTTTATTTATAGTTTTATTGAAATATTACAATTCCTTAAAAGCGTTATCCTGTGTGTGTTTGTTTATTTCACCTTATGTAGTTTAGACATTTGTTTACTTAATATAAAATCACATTATATGTCTGTTGTCACCTATGTTATTTTACAGAAAATCTCACAAGCATATAAGCCAGATGAATATGTTTTCCTATTAAATATGCTAAAATATTCTATGTAAAAATAATACTAAAATTGTGTTCTAATATGCTTAAGAAAACATTTATTTCGAAAAACAAACGGCATCAATATAACGTATACTATTGTTTTATACATGTATGATTAAAATCCCATAATGTGTTATGAATTTCATTAACATATAATATAACCAGTAAGATGTGATCAATATTTATTGTACAAAGGATTTTCCTCTGTACAATACATTTTTTACTAGAGAAATTTAAAATTTTAATGATTTGAAAACTTTACAGTATTTCCAACAAATATTTTTAATGTTGTATTTTACATACAATGCATTCTCAGACATCAGTAATTAAAAAAAAACTTTACAAAAATAATAATAATACTTTTTATGATATGTGGTGTATCTATAAAAGTAATGAAGTTAAAATGTAAAAAATCTTATAATAATATTTAAAGAATATCAGTATCATTCTTAAAAATGACCATGTGAAAGATTAACAACTGCTAAAAGTAACATTCATGAAGGATTGAATTTACGCAATTTTAATTGCTTAAATAATGTAGAAATAATTATATTTAGATGATAATTACACATGTTGTATATAAATGTATGGACAATAAATTATAAAAAGTGAACTACAACCAATAAAACATACTATATATATATATATATATATATATATATATATAGTATGTTACCTTTGTGACATACTATATATAATGTTTTATTGGTTGTAGTTCACTTTATTTATATATATATATATATATATATATATATATATATATATATATATATATATATATATAGATATATATATATATATAGTAAAATAAAATAAAAAATGTTTTACTGTTTTTTACACATTTAAACTTGATTATGTGTTAAGTCTATCATATATTAAATTGTATAAACAAACGTTATAAAATGATGATATTTGAAGATGCCTACATTGTTTGTGAAAGGCATAACAACAATTATTACAAATACTAATATTTTTTTTTAAAATGATTTTAAAATTATTTTCATCTAGTATAAATATTTGTATATTTGTTATTGAAAACAGCTTACCTTCCCATGAGACACCATCGCGACAGGTGCTCCCTTGTGTGTACTGCTGAACACTGTCATGTTGGTGGAGCTGAACATCCTGGAGTTGACAGTGATTGATGGCTCAAAAGAAAACAAGATACAAAACGTTGTCAAAGGGCTGGAAAAAGAAAACATCTACTAAATGGTGCAGCCTTCTCTTTTCCTCAAGCTTTTTCCAACTCAATATAGCGTATTAACTTGCTTTGAGTATAGTTCAAATTTAGTAAAACTACGAGCTAAACTATGAGGTTTTTACACATAGTTTTAATGAAATGGGGCAATGGATTGGGTATGAATTTTCTTCCGCCTAAAACAACAACCAAAAACCAATCGAAAAATGTAAAATTATTATTTTGAATCAAAAACTTTAAAGTAAATATCTGCTAGTGGTATTTACTAAATAGTTTGAAGAATCGTGCTATGAATACATAGTGTAGAATTCACGTTATATTAATTTTGTAAACCTCCTGTACTTATAACACTATGTTAAAAGAATTCCATACCAAATTCTTCTTATTATTAATGCTATACATAAGAAGCATTAAAAATATAAAAACAAGCAGGAAAATAGTTGTTTATGAAACATATTTAACCTAATAAATTGCTTTTCTGTCTGCAAATAAATATATTTAAATAGGGCATCCACTCAACCTATATATTACTAATTCTTGCACTGACCATTGATACCGGTCAGTTGAATTATCTATCAAGTGACTTACTTTGCAGTGACTTACTCCGTGAAAGAACGCAGGGGACACTCTGTAATTATGTGATACATTGTTTGGACAGACTCCCCGCAATCACATGACTGATCTAGTGTCAATCCCCATTTATACTTCAAGTAGTTACATCTACCAACGCCAGTTCGGAACCGAATCAAAAGTGTCCATTCCCTCCGAGGGAAGTTCATTCCACCTACAGGTACTGATGGAGCCTTAATAAGGAACTTATTACGTCCATCAAAACTGTTTCCCGCTATGGCCCAGCTAGTATTGGGCGAGAAATCTGATCTGCTCACTTGGAAAGCAGTACATAGAGGTGGGTTTCGAGATTTTAAGCGACCGTTTTGACGAGGGAGATCCCGGGTAATGGGGAGGGGGGGTTAATTCTTTAAGTAGTACCTCCTGACGCCTTATCTCTGGAGGAGTTATGTTGCACAGAACCGGGAGCCAAGAAAGTGAAGTTGCCATGAGAGTACCACTAATAGCTCTCATAGGTATATTAAGTTGGACATCAATCACTTTTGTATGTGAGCTATTTAGTCATACGGAAGCAATGTATTCAGCAGGGGAATATACCAGAGACAAAGCAGTTGTACGTGTGCGTTGGCTCACCAAGTTGTTCCGGCAATATGATATAGTAAATGTGCCCTGGTTTTAATTTTAGCTGCTGTTTTTTGAAGATGGCTCTTAAACGGCAGCGATCGATCTAACGTACTGTGGATGCTCATTTTGGTGGAGTTTTACACCATTTAGGAAGATATTTAGGTTTCGAATAGCCAGTTCGTTACTTAGGTGGAAACAGGTACTAATCGGGTTTTTGATATTAGCTTCCAGGTTCTAAAATATCCTTCGGGGGATGTTGTTCAGCTAATCTTCAAAGCTGTACGTATCCCTTGGGTAGTTCTAAAAGAGCAACTCTGTTAGCTGGACTGTCACAAAATTGTGATCTCCCAGCTATGGCAGCTACCACACGTAATAGTAGTGAGTTATATCATTATACAGTAAAATGTTCAACGTCCTTAGAAAAGCGGCAACAGCTAGAGGGCTGAGGTGGTGGCTTGTCACGCAGCTACTCAGGGTCCGTTCACGGTGAGATCAAGAAGTTTGTAGAATAATGGTTAAGCTCCCGTGGTTTGGAAGAAAATCTATAGGTCCAATGAGACTTTATAGCAAAAATTGGCTTGCCTAAGACAGGTGGAATGACTGGGGTCAGGATCCGATAAATTATCACGAGAAATAATCGATTCATTGTCTTGATACCAATAGATGGCTTAGATTTTAATATTTTAATTTATTATATTTTATTATAAATTAAATTTTAGTGTATTTATTAATCATTCAAAAATAAAGGTATGCTTGAGCCTAATTTGCCAATGGTGTGGAAGCTTTCAACTGCCTTTTTAGCTACCGGTATAACTTGTACTTATCCAACTTCTATCAACAGACATTAATATTAAATTGTTTTTGTCGTGATCGAGTTGGTTAGAAATTTAACTATAGATTTCCTTATAACATCTTCCTTTTATCGATTTGTTATTATGTTTTCAGTATGGTAAATAAAGATTCTTAGTAGATGTCTTATGAAAGTAAATAGGATTTTTAAATATGTTATGCCAATAGTTTGTACACCACTTCTTCTAAGCTATCTAGTTACTAAAATATGAACAGTAATTATATGTACATCTATGTATATAAGAATCTATTTTTTTTATGTTGTAAATGTTAGTCGACAGTTGATAGTTTCATTAAACTGCCGCTGTAAAATCCAATCAACCAATATTTACAGCTAAGGCCGTAATATGGGTTACAGACTTATAACCACGTTTTAATTATAATTAGTGTGCTTTAATTAAAAACTTGTTGATTAGTAGCCCCCTTTTGTCAAGTATTAAAATACCAATTAGTGTTTATCAACGTTTGTGTAGCAAAATGTAATTGTACGTTCTTTCATTGTTAAAATTTAAGTTAAAGCCATCTTCATATAGATATTTTATTTGGATATTATTGAATTCAAGGAATCTGTAACACTCAAACAAATACATATATATAGAGTTAAACATCTTTAAACATGGATTGAGATCTATGGTAACTTTAGATACAAATTCACGCTTCAGATTATTTTTATTATATCTCATGAGTATCTTCATATTATCTGGCAGGAGTTATGAAAAAATTGTTTTTTATAAATATTTGGCTGGTAAAACTTTTATTGTTATCATAAAATGCTATACAATTAGTAAAATGTTCAGTATACCAATTATTATTGTACTACACAAAACAGAACGTTTAGGAACAGACGATACTTTGAGTATGTTTACAAGTAAATCACTCGGACCTACACACATAAGTTATGTCTATCATTTACTCTGATGTATTAAACAGAGCTATCAACTTAAGTGCCCTAGTCTCATTGGTGGTTAAACTTTGAATTATGCTTTTATCTAAACAGTGTTATTGAAATTATTTGAAAAACAATTTGTGTTTACGTAAATGTTGACTTCTATTTGGTAATGTTCTACTACGTGACCATAGAAGAATAAAAATTAATATAGATTAGTTTTAATTATATCAGCTATATATTAACCTATTTACTTCTATAATATAGACCACATAAAGCTTAATGCAGTTGTTGTAAAAATAAATTTATTTCAACATCCGTTTTAATAATCGCAAATATTTTCCTCAAACATTTTAGTAGAATTGCAACAAATACGTTTTAAGAGCTGTCGGTTATTTTATTTTAATCCTATAAGAACAATATTATTTGTGAATCTATATTTGTTCGTTATTTATTGATCAAAATTTGTAATGAAATGAAAAACGTCTTTATTCGTATTCAAGAGGCAAAGTTAGGGCTGCAAAGCCCTCTCTATCACTTAACCTCATCATACATGATAAGATATTATTTCAAATATAAATAAAAATTTACAAGGAAATACAAAATAGAAATTACAACGTACGAAGTAAAACATATAAAGTAAAAAAATATGAAACATTATATTTGAACTTAAAAATGTTTCGACTATCTCAAAAAAAACTACAGTTATTCATTACATTTAGTCAAAACTACATTCATTCGGCACAATCACTCATTACCGCCACCACCAAGCCACAGCGCAACCAGCCACTACAGTTGTGTATGAGGTGTTATTTCTAACCTTATCATATTCACATTTGATTTACTTTTGATATTTTGAATGCATACACCTAGGTGAAAATTAATATTTTAATATTTTTTCGATATTGCTAACTAGGAATTTGAAAATCAATTCCAACGCATAATTTAATCCTTGATCAAATGAAGTTTGTTTGGGAAAAACCCGTTTAAAAATAACTGTTTAGTTTGGATACGTGTCCGGTTCATATGTCCGGTTCGAAAATAACGTTGTTCTAATGGGATTAAAACCAACAGCCTCGACCTTCTTCGTCAGCCTCTGCAGAATCTTATATGCTTTTTATCAAGCTTTATAAAAGTAAAGGTTTGTCCAAAACATATTTAAAGTGGATGATACTTTAGAGTTCGCAAGGTAATATTACTTAATCGTGTAAAACATGTATTAGTCAATGAATATTCACTTATAGTAGAATGAGGAAACAGAATTTGAAAATCAATATTTGAAATTAAGTAACACTTACTGAGAGCTATATATCCAAGTTCTGGAGAATTCTTTATCAAGCTTTAGTATAAAAACGTATAAACATTATAATATGAACAACGATGTTTATATATCACGTTTAATTTTTTAAGAGATTGTTTTCTTATATTCTAATCTACTATCTCAACCATTACAGTTTTTCAAACGTTCATTTTTAAAAAATAATCATTAACATAGATTCCAATTCGCAATTAATGGACCAACACCTTTAGAACCTTTTCGAACATAAAATCATTGCATAAACCCCGGTGGGCGTTTGTAAAATAAGGTTGTAAACAAGTCCTAATGTGTTTAGCAAGCAATTTATAGGCAATCTCTGCAACACACCGGCGTAGTCAAATCACGTTCAGCGCCCTTATAGATTGTTTTAATGTATTAGAAAGATGCGAGTACAGTCACATGTGTTATTGGTGAAGAAGGGAACACACGTAATGCATAATAATACGAACTTTACGGCTGTATGGTTAAATAAATATGTAACTACTAAGCAAAACACAATTTGGCTACATATGAGAAGGAACAAGTTAACTTAATCCTTTATTTATCAATAACCAATCACTCCGTAATAATTTATCCAAACACCAAGTGTAACCATCAAGATTAGATAATTATTTCAGTTATTTACAGCTGACCAAATAGCACAAACATATTTTTTGGTTGTCAAGTCAAGTCAAAAACACAAGTTTCGTGGTCCTGTGACACAATCTATAATGTTTCCCTGGACGCCTCAGGACAGATGGGTCACGGGGGGTGATGGGGAAGTGGGGGTTAACCGCCTTACTTCTACGGCTTAGAATCACAATCAGCCCCTAGAACTCTAATGGAAGTGAACGTTTCAGATAGGTAATAATGTTAAGGGCCTACCACTGGTACATAAGTGAATGTGTTGTTGGAAAATAAAATATAACTCACATAGAAATTGTATCAACTATATAAACAGATAAACTGTTGATAAAATATAAATTTAAACATTTTAATAAAATATTGTAAAATAAACATTAAGCACTATTCTTATATAAGTTATTAATTCAACGTCATTCACTATATATTTTACTAAAAGATATCGCTCACGTAGTTTTATGTCAAGACTGTCAAGACAACTGTTGTTTACATCATGACTTAACATTAAAACGCCATCCTTTAGACGATGATATATATTTATATGTTGAATATTGAATAAAAAGAATTTGGTTGTTTACCGCACTGATGATATCAAGCTAGTCGTTACACACATTTTCTCTCGTAACATTCAACTGTGGAATGGGTTTAGTCACGGAATGTCCAATTCTTAAATTTATCAAATCTATAGTGTTTTATGTGCAATTTGGGTTTTTTCAACGAGAAGAACTTTGACCTAAAAACCAATTTTGAATATTTAATAAGATATAATATTCTATGTTCCTGAATAATACTAAATAAAATATGTTTTTTTAAGATTTAAAATTGTTATTTTTGTTGTTTAGGAAAAAATAAAAAAGTTCTTCAGGAAGTAGAGAACTTTTTATAATTATGAAGTATTGTGTCTACAGTTAGTGGAGCTGGAGAAGATGTGCAAGCACGTATAAGGAAAGTGAATATAGCCTTTGTGGAGCTTTTCCCACTTTGGCAGAATAGGAACATCTCTAGAAAGATCGAATTGCGCATTTTTTACAACAATGTAAGTCTATCCTAATATATGCAAGATAAACATGGAAAGTTACCAACGCAATAAGTAACAAACTTCAAGTTTTTATAAACAGGTGTCTTCGTCATAATATAAATGTGGCCTGGAACAATATCTAATGAAGCACAATGGAGAAAGGCAGGGCAGGCTGAAATCGAGTTGCAGATCGGAGAGCGAAAGTGGACATGGCTGGAACGCACCTTAAGAAAACATGATGGCTCTAGTGAGAAGAGAGCACTTGATTGGAATCAAGGGTGCAAAAAGAGGAGGCAGACCCCGAGAAACTTGAAGGCGAACAATAGAGAGGAAGGAACAAGAAGTTTAAAAATAACGGCGAGAACTGAAGGCAGTTTCGGAAGACATAAACAGGTGGAGATCTTTCCTGGAAGCCCTGTGCTCCAAGAAGAGATAAAGGAAAGAAGTCAATTAAATTATTACATTATTTAATTGAATTCAGAGTATTACACTATTAAAATGAACCTTTTTTAATAGTTGTACCAAACCTACAAGTTACTCTTCTACAATATGGGGATAGCTTTCTTTCCTAAAAAAAAAAAAAAATGATTTATTCATCCTTCAATTTATATTACTGAATGTTTATTTCAAAGGGTCGTTTATTTTTAAAACCTCATTTTACCAATTAAAAAAATAATAATAACCCAACCAGAAACTAACTACATGTATTATTTACTGTGAAATATATTGCACATTGCTTGTACAAAAAACACATAAGTTTTTCTATCATTTTAACTGAATTGATAGTAGGCTGTAAAATAAATAATTGTCCATTTATATTCAGTTTATTTTAATATTTATTATTGTAATAAACTAAACTAAAATGCTTCTTAAAAAGTCTTCCACTTTAAGCATTTCAGAATTAAAAGTATACATTTAGTGTTATAGTCTTAACTGTTTAGGCAAGAAGGGGAATCAACAAACATATTTCCGCTGTGTGCCGTGACTTCTGCAGTGAGCTTAACAAGCTTTAGTGTTTAACAAAGATGTCTTATGACTTAATGCTCTACTGCAGCTGTACTTTGTTAATAAGTTTCACAATCCAATGACTTGTACTGCACGAACATATGTTTTTATACAGATGTTTTATAATAGCATTGTTTATATTTGACCACTGCAAGATAGTAATTTTGAAGTTATTAATTTAATTTTTTTTTTCAAAAAAGGAAATGCCTATTTAAAACTTACAATACAGTACACCTTTCACGTAGACGATTGACCATACAAGGTGGAATAGATAATTTGATATTTGAACATTATTGACTAATTGTATTCCATAAAGTATCATTTTTTATCAGGACAATTTACTTGAAAATGTTAAGTAGTGAAGATAATATTGTTCAAATTAGTTACTTTGAAATTTAAATGACCGCTACTCTGGAAAGGATAAACCTTTCGAAGTCCGGTTGACGGCAACTAATTACGGTCTTAGGTCGTAAATAATTTAAGACAATTTACTGTTGAGTGCCCATGTTAACATACATATTAGTAAAGAATTACATACTAAATAAATAAACATAGAACTTCAATTAGTTCATAGTAAATACAATTAATTCATAGTACGACAATTAGTACAAATAGGTAGTATAACAAGCACTCTTGTTATATTACCTATCGGTGCTTAAATTTACAACCAGAAATAAAATAGTGAAATATAAAACAATTATAAATTAAGTATAACATAAACAAGCATAATAGCTGAAAAATACAAAACAGAAAATCCAAAATAAACAATCCATTTCTTAGTAATACGATTAATTTCATTTTTATATTTAACTTATTTCTGATCAGTGACACCTAGTAAACCTAGCCTAATAAATAAATTTAATGTAACACTAATAAA
Source organism: Stictocephala bisonia (assembly GCA_035578905.1). NCBI lineage: Eukaryota > Metazoa > Arthropoda > Insecta > Hemiptera > Membracidae > Stictocephala > Stictocephala bisonia. Next base: position 37,487 of record JAQJVL010004510.1, read on the forward strand.
ACTTTAAACTGGAAAAAACAATAATAATTATTATAAGTTTAACGAATACAAAATGTGGAGTTCAATAGTTTGAGAAATACATAATTTGAAAATGACAACATTATGTGGTAACTTAAGTTAATCGTAACCGTTATTGGACAGTAACTAAACAGTAATGTGGGGCTTCGCAGCAGAAACGCTTTTGAACTTAATAAATTTTCCTGTATTCTACTAAATAGTTTTGGTACGATGTAATCGAGTGAATTTTCCCCGTACGTATTACACAACTTTCTACGTTTGTAATACGTAGAAAGTTGATAGTTTGTTTTAACGTTTGGGTACTTGTAGGAATCTAACTGGTAATATTTATGAATATTTTTTTTAATTTAACTAGCTGCTTACTATTCAAGGCACTACATTTAGTGTATAAATGTCTTCCTGGTGCATGCCTAACATTCGAAGCTAAGTCTTTAGTTGTAGATTATCTATTCGACATATAACTGATCTGTTTGCTGAACCCCCAAACCTCAACCCCTTATCGTATCAGCGTATTGATTTGTACATTAGCTTAAGCGTTAAGTGTGGAGGAATATTTCTTACGTAATAAAGTTTCGGTGAGATAGCCTTTAATCTTTTAGACAGATTGTTTGTATGACATTCCTACTTTAATTTACTGTCAGTGATAATGCCTAAATACTTAGTTTCCGAAACCACTTCTAAGCCTGGATGAAAACAGATATTTTCCTTATGGCTTTATAAACATTGACAGCTGTGGATTTTAGATACTGATTTTCAATAAGGGCTGTTAAGCCAGGAATGAAAATTTATTACAAGGGTTTTTTAGAGTTAATTATTGACTTTTTTATCGTGAGCTATCGAAACAATGTGTTGTATAATATATCATGTTATAATTACATTATATATTTATATTTTCAAATGGTAATAGGACCTTAATTGAAGTACACTGACAGCTGCTATACTATATTAATTCAAAACAACATAAGTTCTCTCGAGTGAATATATTACCTTAGGGTTGTGTTTCGTGTACAGCTACGCGTATTAATGATTTGTTTACATCCGTAACAGATCGCGTGCTCTGCCTGTCCTGGTTTACTTATTTAAGTACACTATATAAATAATATCATTTAAATTACAAAATCTATCTACTTATATAATACTTTAATCAAAAATGTATATGCCATACTGACGAAAAGTGCATTTTAAAATAAAAAGTAGTGAGGAGTTACAAGGATGCCAGTCAATAATCAATAAGCTTTATTCGTGTATACAATATTTTGTGTATATAAATAGATGTCATATGTTCTCTATTTTGAACTAAAATACTAATTGAAATTTTAAATCTCCAAAATGAACTGCTCTTTGAATCTCTACAGCTCTTTAATCAGTATTGGAAAACCTCATTCTTAATTAAGAGGTCTGTATTTTATTTTTAATATCTAACTAAGGTTTCATTGTTTTTTACTGTTTCTGGAAAACTTTTTAAATAATTGTATGTAAAGAGAAATATATTTATGTATATAATAATTTTAATTTAATCAAAACAGTTAAATGCATGAATCGACTCATATTGATGTTGCGTTTAACAATTCAACCCACAAATCAACGATCTGCCTTGAGGTGAGTTATTGTTGGTGCAATAAGGTTACTTAGCTTTGATGTTTACCAAAGTTGGTCTTGTGACTTACAAAGACAACTGCGTAACACAGAGTTTGTCCTTGACACTACCTACGTAGTATAAATTGTAGATAAACACCGTATTCGTTCGTGTTTACATACGATCATATATTCTAAAAACTGTGTTTTGTTTATTTTTAAATGTTATTGTTTTGTTTTACATTGTAAAGAACGATTTTGTTATTTTCTCAAGTGAATTTACTGAAAATGATAACTGAGTTTAAATTAATGTAAACATGTTTATAAATGTATGGATACAAATATAAAAAAATTGCCAATGTAAACGTGAATGGGAATATGGAGTAATTTGAAATTGTTAGCATATATCTGTGCTTTACTGATTATTTCCAAAATCCCTCTTTATCAGTTCAACCTTTTTGACGCAACCACAGACACATGGTGTAAGATTATTTAGTTACTATTGCTATAAAACATAATATCAACATTTTACGGCAGTACTAGATTTGTACAGCGTAAGAATAAGTCAAATGTTTGGAATTGTCATTGAATAATATACAAACGATGCCAAATACAATTTCCTAATTGTTTTTGGCCGCATAGAAAATTTGTATTAGCATTCTTAGTGTGAACATATTTGTAAAAAGAACATTCTTATGTATTTTGCATAAGTACCTCAAAGGAATCTTTGAACTAAGTGCTAAAACTATAACTTAGTGCTAAGAAGTTTTAATTAGTGTTACGCAAAGAAATATCAAAATGTCGTTAAAGAACATAGTAACTATTATTTTAATATTGATTTTTTAAATAATAAAACACTGCTTACTGTGAACAATTGTTTAGTAATAAAATAAATTCTATGAGTTTATTTATAAAAATAGACTAATAATTATGGTTTTCAGACGAATACATAAAAAAGCTGAAGGGGACTTATTAAATTGTCTAGTGGATTCCTTTTAGGTGAATATAAAGGATCTATTTTACATGGACCGTTAAGTACTTACTACGAAAGGGTCATTTTATAGCATACATGAAGGAGAAAGGTACGTATTAATGTAAGATTGATCTGAAACTACCAGTTATTTTTAGTAATTCTTAGACAATATTAGTCTGATGTTGACAGGTTATAAGATGCATTTTTGTGATTTACTCAACGAAATGTGAATGTAATTGTTATCCGCCTGTTCCAGGGATGATATTAAACATTCTTTAGAGTGCTATTATATTGTTATATAAAACACAAAAAAACTTTGCAGCAGTTTAACACCAACTTAACGTGACAGATTTAAAATAATTATTATGTAATTGCATTCAGATATTTTCCTAAATATTGGGCCAAATAAGTTTCTGTTTCGAATTTCTGAAAACATAAATTGATTTTACTAGTGAGAAGAACGTTACTGAAATATATATTTTGGATCACAGTAGGTTTCGGTTTTAAACACATGATGATGATAGTAAAAATAGAAATAAAAAAAATAAAAAATATTCATTACATTAAAACAAAACTCGTGTTTGAAGTAATGCGTATACCGATATGTTTAGGGGTAAAAACATCACAAATGATGCAGGAAATGTTAAATAATAAGGATCGAAACTCATTATGAGAATATGAAGTAATTCGAGCTGAAATTTATAAGTTATAAAAACAAATCCATCGCTCTATTTTTGATAGGTACTTGCAAATAATTTGTCTAAGAAAATGGATGTTTGACTATCGCCTAAATTCCTCATCACAATAATAATATGAAAATGTTGCCATTTCATTTCATACATCTAAATGTTCATTTGATAGTAGTAGTTTAGTTAAGCAATTGTACAAACAAATACATAGAAATTTTAAAATCGTTACAAATTGAATTTTCAATTTAGCCACGCAAAAAGTTGTCTTAATGATATATATTTTTGTGAAATGATACTTAATTCTTAGGGTAATATGAAAAGATATGGAAATATATCATCAGTCTAGTAACACCGTGCTTGTATGAGTGGGTGGGTGAGTTAGTAACACTGTACCTGTATGAGTGGGTGGGTGGGTTAGTAACGCCGTGCATGTATGGGTGGGCGGGTGGGTAAGAACACCGTGCTTGTTTGGGTGGGCAGGTTGGTCAGTAACACTGTGCCTGTATGAGTGGGTGGGTGGGTTAGTAACGCCGTGCATGTATGGGTGGGCGGGTGGGTAAGAACACCGTGCTTGTTTGGGTGGGCAGGTTGGTCAGTAACACTGTGCCTGTATGAGTGGGTGGGTGGGTTAGTAACGCCGTGCATGTATGGGTGGGCGGGTGGGTAAGAACACCGTGCTTGTTTGGGTGGGCAGGTTGGTCAGTAACACTGTGCCTGTATGAGTGGGTGGGTGGGTTAGTAACACTGTACCTGTATGAGTGGGTGGGTGGGTTAGTAACGCCGTGCATGTATGGGTGGGCGGGTGGGTAAGAACACCGTGCTTGTTTGGGTGGGCAGGTTGGTCAGTAACACTGTGCCTGTATGAGTGGGTGGGTGGGTTAGTAACGCCGTGCCTGTATGAGTGGGTGGGTGGGTTAGTAACACCGTGCATGTATGGGTGGGCAGGTTGGTCAGTAACACTGTGCCTGTAAGGGTGGGCGGGTGAGTCAGTAACACTGTACCTGTATGGGTGGGAATAGAATAGCTGCCTCAACCCACACACGTACAGTGGTATCGACCCACCCGCCCGCCCATACATGTACAGTGATATAAAAAATACACATACAGTGGTATCGTGTGTGGGTACGTGTTGTATTTGTAGGTAGAAATGTCATATTTCTGTTAAGGAGGATAAATACGTAGGGCTAATTATAACTATATATACATTGGTGTTTCCGACTAAGTATTTATATGGAGTCGTGTTCGTTGGGTTAGTATTTACTAGTTATAAAAATCATGAAAATCATTGAGTATTATAATAGTGCTTTTCAAATTAGTTTAGCGTACGTTATGCATGTTGTCTAGTTTCCTTAGACGTTAGGATGACTTAGCTTACTAAAAATATAGTGTATATTATTTATCTCAAAAATATCAAAACGTAATATACCTAAAGTAAACATCTGAGAACATTTGTCAGACCCTTTTGAGAAATGTATTAATGTATTATAAATTTATTACACCAAACGCATTCATTTCTAGTACATAAAACGCATTACCTGTTTGTTAGTAATTTATTAATGACAAACATTAAAAAATATAGTTATAATTTTTTTTCTAAAAAAAACTCAAAATTCTAAAAATATGTATAGTTGTTATAAAAAGCACCGTTAGATTGTAAATCATACGGAATTATGACAAAGGAAACTTTAGTTGTGCAGTCCTAAAAAAACACTCAACAGCCCTTAATACATGATGTGGTGATAACTAAAGTTAGAGTTGTTTGTTCAAGACCAGTTGGTTCAAGCCTACTTACATCCAGCCACACGCTTGTAGTAACATTAAACTGCTCTAACCTCCACAGACCCCTAGGGGGGTGTTGTACACACCGAAGTAGTATCAAGGCGTAGTTGTCGGTTACAACAGGGTAGTTGAGCTATTCAAGAGTTTTCAACAAAAAATTAAACTTAGTTTGTATAATTAGGAAAACCTAACAAAAATATTTTAAATACGTTAATAATCTGCAAGGAAGCAAATTAAATAAAGGGATGTTAATGCATTGTACAAGCAAATATACTTTGCTGGTAAAATTAATTTACTGTCATACAATGTGATTTTCGTATATATTTGACTACATACTCGTATAATTGTTAATAAGTTAACATTGATTTTGTTTATGAAATTTGTTAATAATGGAGTATCAGATGGGGAAGACAAAGGTTGTTCGACATTTGCCATCATTACGCGAAAATTACCAATCACGACGTTTTGTTGATATATTATTTTCGTTGATATCGTGACTTTGGCAGCGCCTAATGGGTTATATTAATTTAACCCTGTTCAAATTTTTAAATTTAGCAGAAGTTCATTTTGTTGTACCCCATTCTATGATCTAGGTTAAAATGTAGATAATTATTATGTAGATAAGTTTATTAGTTTAAGAACGTGGTTTTATAACATTTTTGTATGGATGTAATTTAGTTCTTATCACTTGAAACTTTTACCAAATCGAAACGTCGTGATTGGTAATTTTCACGTAATGATGGAAAATGTCCAACAACCTTTGTCTTGCCCATTTAACATTGGTGTTTAACAGTTATTTTATTCACTGTTAATAAGAGAATGACATTCTGTAAGTACAAGTCAGTTATTATTTTCCAGTGGTAACCCCCCCCCCCCTTTAAACAGAACTTGCAGAACATTTGATTTATGTAACAATTTTAAGTTCAATCTTGTTCATCTGATTGTTAGAATATTTTACGTTTTATATTTTACATGTTCTACAGAATGTAGTTCTTAAATAACTCAATTTAGCAAACCAGTTTTCTCATTTTAAGTAATTTTCATGTTTAAAAATGTTATTGTTGTTTGTTGAAGCCTACAACTTTATTTAATACCCTACGTTTTAATAATTATCAAATGTACACTATAGAGTTTAATTAATATTGTTCTTCAAAGATGATAATCCTACTAAACAATAGGTCCAATATTTGTTGGAGCTCTGCACACAAACTTCCTCACGGGTACTTCCGGTTGGGTTTGCTATGTTATCCTAATACCCAATCTGTATGATTGTGATATACAGTGATACATTGATTTTTCCCAGGTGGTCCCAGTGTGATAATCACGCAAGTAAGAGTGAGTTGCAGCAACGTAAACAACATGCTTTATATTTATAAAGGAATACGACCTGTATCATAATGTCTCATCCCAACTATAAATGTAGATAAGTTCGAAATATATACATTAGCATATTATTCATTAAAATTCATTTGCGAATCCCTCTGGTTTGAGAAAGTTAAAAGTGATTTACCGACATAAATCACCAATATATTATTACACTTTGTACTTATACTATAATACAACTGTGTTGTGTGTCGTTCACTAGATTTCTACATTCTAACTGTTCTAACAAGTGTTGTCATCTCCTTTTTTAAACAACCTATAGAAAAAATGAATCTTTTCTATTATAGTTTTCAATGTATTCCTTTCCTAATCTGCACTAAGTATACAAAATATTGCAGAA
>JAQJVL010004511.1:0-44196 GCA_035578905.1 Stictocephala bisonia
GCCAGATGGTTCCTTTGACGCATATTAATGGCCTCAACCGATGGTCGTGACTTTTCCTGGGAGATTTCACATTCACCCATTCCAATTATATCTCCTTTAACAAATATAAAGAACTAGGTTTGCACTAAAACATGTAATGGTTGAAATAAACATAAGCTCTAAGCATTTTAAGTTAACTATATGCATTTAAACTGCTGTGAACATTGAATGACACTTGAACAACTCGGCTAACAAGGTAACTTCCGTGGAAGTTAGAGACTCCGACCAGCTTACAGAGGATTTACTTACAAATGGCGAAGAGAATTAATTAATGAAACACATTCAATGAGTTTTCTGTATATGTAAATAATAGAATAACACATTATTTATAAAAAGATAACTTATCAATATTAAAGTATTTAGTAACAAATAACAAAATCAATGAGGATCTTGTAAATATATTGAATACATATTAAAAATGATGATAAATATATTCTAATGACCTATCATGGTAATGTTCACAAATTTAGATTTTCCAACAAAGTGTATTAAATTACCTATAGTAGATACACACACATAGTACATTTTCCAACAAAGTGTATTAAATTACCTATAGTAGATTTACACACATAGTAGATTTTCCAACAAAGTGTATTAAATTACCTATAGTAGATTTACACACATAGTAGATTTTCCAGCAAAGTGTATTAAATTACCTATAAAACAAATAATAGCGTCAAAAATATATTACAACCCAATACTGCTACCAATAACAAAAACAAATGCAATTACTGTACAATATATCAAATTAAATGTTCAACTTTTCCTAAATACTAAATTTGCCAAAAAGTGTTAACAACAGATTTAAAGAGAAATTACCAAAAAACTCTACAATTTGTCAAATTTTCTGAACTCTTAATTCAAGAAACCCCTGTTTCAACATCGAAGAAAACTTATAAATTAAACACATTGGACCTAAAGGCAAAAAATGATATACTATTGATCAGTTTTATATATGCATGATTACATAAGAAAATCTATAGTTATTGCTCAATGACCCAGTTAAATTTCATTCAAATATTATACTTTATTTGATTCTATCATGAAGATACAAAATGTTGATGTTTAACATAATCTTAAAGACCTGTATATGATTTTCTTTATTTAAATTTGTATACTATCAGCTGTTGAAATATCTATCCCAAAACGTTTTATTTAAAAGTATTTTTATAACCTTGAATTATTGTAAAACTGATTATGATCTTATGAGATCGAAACCGATTTTGTTATTTTATAAAATATTCAGAGATCGCTAGGTCTTATATGTTCATAAATAGTATAAAATATTAACTGATCACTAAAATACTGATATGCTAACTTTATACTTGTAATTTATTTTATACAAAATTTAGAGCCGGTAATTAAGTCCATCAATAACATCCACTGTAACATATTAATGAAATAATTCGATAGTAAGTATAATTTAATTTGCATACTATAATAGAAAAAAAAACTTATAATAATGCCCTTTATCGTAATAAGTAAGTACTTTACATGGTGTAAAGCAAGTACTTTGTAAGGTTTTAATTATCTTAACTAATAATTGGCTTGTATATTTACAATTTTACTAAAACTACCGGGAGACTGAACTTGACTAAGTTGAAAAGGTAGCATCCATACTCCCAGAGGATTCTGAGGATCAATTGTTGATGCTCTACCTTGTAGGTTATTAATAAATTTTGTTTCGGAGTTCTTCCGCGTTTGATTTTTGTCCCATTGTAGAACTCGTCCTGCGGCTTCGTGGAAGAGCTCTGCCTATGGCCTCACCATGGCACTCTGCTTCAGGCCCCTTTATGGAACTCGGCATGTCGCCTCTTGAGGAAGATCAGTTACGGCCTTACCAGGATTCTTAAGCAGAACGACCATGTATTTTAGGGCAGTGGAGCCTATAAACATAGTCTTTCCAAAAATATGATGGTATATTAGTAATTTAGAGACGAATACCTTTAATTTGATACTCCACTTGGGTGTATTAGTTAAACATTACCTAATTTTCGGTTTTTGAGCATATTTTCATTGGGGGGGTGAGCCGTTAAATGTTGTCTCTTCCCAAATGTAGTGGCAAAATGTGATTTAGGAGATAAATACCTATAGTTTGATACCCCACTTTCTGCTAGAAGTCGATAATGGATCCATATATTTTTTTTCTGCTGGAAGTCGTTAACATTGGACGTCTAGTAGCCTCTGGGGCAGAAATCAGAATTTTCTCAGGGTTGAAAGCAGTGCCAAACGATTTATTGTGGTAGGAAACTCCAAAAATTATTAAAAGTCATTGGAGCCAAAAAACATTCCTCTGGACATGTTTTTTAGATAATAATAAGATAAGTAACTCAAATAATAATATTTTATCAGCTGTGTATTACAGACTGGGCCATGGACTAGCCTCCTACCGTTTTTTCTGATGAGTCATTCATCACCCAGAATGTTGGGACAGTTATGTTTTACAAATTGAGTAATAAAATTACGAGAAACAGTTTCAAAGTTTATTAATTGTTTGTTAAATATTCATTTCTGTTTGTTAGGCTTCAACAAGGAAAGTTATTTGTTCCCCAGAATTGATACATCGCAAAGTTGCTTTGAAGCCAGTGATCATGTGTATATACAATTTTGTGAGATGTGAAGGGGATGCTGTAAATTTCTGACATGAGAAATGTGTGAAGGAACCAATGCTAGTTTGGGAGTAAAATTAGTCAGCACTAGTGACGTAGTGCTGTAACCCAGGTACTTGGGGACAAAATGTTGTGGAGGTTTTAGGTGATATGTTCTATGCACAGTCTTCCTAATAGCGACATAACGTTCGCTCAATGGTTTGCCATCGACTTGGACAGTACTAGAAAGGTCTGGGGTGCCCATGTTGGATATTGTGCAACATGGTTCAGATATTGTGCAGGGAAGAGAACAGAGTATCAGGCTTGTATTGGCTGAAAGTTAGAACAATATTACGTAGTTTAGAGTCCACATAAATCTGTAAGTCAGTTAGTTGTTCTAGCTATTGGGATATTAATAAATGGTTCTTTCTGAGCGCAAGTAGGACTTAGTTAGTAACCAGACTACATAAGTCATCCACACTCACCCTTCACTCATAATCATTCATATTCATCTTAAAATACACAGAAAGTGTGTTGATGTCTCATATGTGAGAATAGATATAAAACCTAGCTCAAACTCAACTGGAATATTTATTTTATCAATGAGGTAATCTTACTACTTCAACACAAAACTGACATAGTATGCAAATTAAAAAGCATAATTACTCAACAAACTATATAATTTTAAAAAACCTAACAATAATATAATTAACAATGTTAAATGTTCCTTTGCAAGCTGCAGACAAAACTTTATAAATTGTTTCTTACAGACCTTCACTGTTACTTTCTATATATGTACTGTGCATAGTATATTTCTGATTTTAGAAGAAAAAAATTTATTTACTGTAGTAGGATTTATGTGTTATATAAATACCACTGTACGTGTATGGGTGGGCGGTTGGGTCAATAACACTGTACGTGTATGGGTGGGTGGGTAAAGTAATTTTGGGCGTGTATGTGTGTGTGTGTGTGTGTGTGTGTGTGTGTGTGTGTGTGTGTGTGTGTGTGTGTGTGTGTGTGTGTGTGTGTGTGCGTGCGCGCGCATTATAATTCGTATTTCTACGAAATATCAGCTAGGGGATTGAGGTCCGGGAGGGGGAAGGCCGCGGCCTTGATTGGAATGCGGAAAAATCGTCACTAGCTTATCACATCGATGATTATCAGTCGTTTAAATGGCTTAAAGGGATTTAAATGTCTGCTATCAATTATTCGGAGAGATAGAGACATAATGCCAACCCTAGCAATACAGATAGTTTATGGTTATAAGAGAAGAGTCTAAGAAAATATTGATTTAGGCTTGCAAAATGCAAATTTTGGGTCAGGTTATATAACCATGCAAAATGTTAGGTGGGGGTTACGAGACAATCTACCACATTTAAGGTTATAGGATCATTTACAGTCTCCTGAGGCCTTATAAGGGTCCATACCGACTGTATTTTATATACCATACATGTATATGCTTTTACGGGATATTCATCGTAGTACGGTATTATATTATTTCTTTCCTATTTTTTTAATTTAATTACCAGATTACACGGCCCATAGTTCCATAGTTAATAACAACCAATTATTGTGATAACAATCACAACATCAATAAAACATAAGATGTAAAAATGACAGCAAAGATTGTTTTAAAGAGAGGAAATCAAAAGTCCATGAGACTAAGCTTAGATTCACAACAAGATTTAATCTTTAACTTTGAAATAGACTTTTATGTTAGTGATAATACCAACACAGTGTCTGCTCAATGGTTGCCATCAGTATGGACACTACTAGAAAGGTCTGGGGTGTCCATGTTGGATGGTAGTCAAGGTTCCGATGTTGTGTAGGGAAGAGAACTGAGTATCAGGATTGTCAGTTAGCTGAAAATCAGACCAACACTACGTGGTTCGGATTCCACGTAGCTGTAGGTCCCTTAGTTGTCCTGGCTATTGGGCTATTAATTAATAGCTCTTTCTGAGGAATTGTCGACCTTAGTAACAATGACTACAGTCGTTCTTCTACACTCATCAGACTCATTAGCTCCTCATATTCGCCCATCTCTTGACAATCAGTATCTTACTAATGAAAATTGAAAAAATGAAAATGGTCAGATTATTGTGAGGAATATCGGCTAATTTGTTGTAGTATAACCGACTGGATTTAGTAACCAACCAACCAGCCAGTCATTCCTCTCGCTATTTAGTTATTTTAACCAACTAAATAACCAAATAATTTCTAACTAATTTTAAACATTCTTGCTTGACTGATGTTTGTCTACTCTCTCCAAAAATAAAAATAAAACTAGTTAGTTTGTTATAACAACTAAAATAAGATTAAATGTCAACTCAAGAAAATCATTTATAGTCATAATCTGCTGGCAACAAAAAATGTCTAATAATTAAATGAAATGTATTTTACAAAGATAAAATTTGTTGAAGAAAAAGTAACATTGTTAATTCAGATACAAAAACAGCCAATTCAGTTCAGTAGAAATAACTAGTATCGCACTTCAATGTACGGTTGCTTTGTACTTTACAAGTTATTTGCTGCATTTTGTTTATTTATTCTAAAACTAGAAGCTCATTAGCTTTGTTCTTTATATGGTAGGAGAAAGTGTGCAAAGTGAGATGCAAATGGAGGCGATACGTAATGAAATTGTAAACAGTGAAAATAATCGATAAAAACAGAAAGAACCAAAGTATTCAATTATTTAATTTTGTTGTTTGTCACATCACTCTTGCCTTTTTCTCATGTTCCCACTATACAACACTTCACTTCCCCTCTTACGCATGACATGTCTCTTGCTTCATCTTCTGTAATAAAGTTCCAATTTTCTTCCAATATACATTTTCTCTTAAATACATACAGGCTTTTTAAAAAGTTTATGATATTTATTTTAAAATGTTATAAATTATTAAGTTAAACTACATTAACTTTTTTTACTAATAATATGTATGTTTAATTAGTAATAATAAGTTTGTTACAAGGACCAAAGACATTTTTTTTTATTCCAAGGTGTATTTTATTTTTATTTATTTAGTATCTGAGAAAATTATTTTTAATATATGAACATTTAATATATAAATATAGGAATGCCTGATTTCCCTATATTAGTTCTTAATTCCTTTTAGATAGAACATTAAGAAAGTTATAGTGTAGCCTAGATATAATAATTTAAGTCGCTTCACTCATATTTCATTGGTGTCAAAAGAACAGCAATTAGAAAAAACTAATGCATTATAACAGCATACATTTCAGTAGAATATTTTATGATAATGCATTGTTATGTCATTGTGATTCAGAACTCCTTCTCACTGGTCTTTCCCATTCTTATTCTTTTCTCAAATTTATTACCTACGTGTTTACAGCTATTTTATCCTCTTTTAACAAGTTCAGACTTAGTTTACTGGAAGTGAATGGACTAAAACCAGGCAACATTGCTCCAACTTTTTCACCCCGTATTGTTCATTAGATAAAACCATTATCACATTACTTACAAATTGTAATAGTACTGTTTATTTATTCTGAAGTTACAAAGCTAAAAGCATTTGAAACCAGCAAAACATTACTCATAGGTTTTAACTAAACAGACATTTATAAAAATGTAACTAAAAACTCAATTGTATTACACTTTGATCTTTTCTATATACCAAATAGATAATTAAACTCTGCTATCATAGTTAAGAACATCAATAAAAACCATCAAATAGTTTTTGATAGTCCCTCCGGGGTGCTCAATCATGGTGTAAACTGTCACCCTAAAATTTAAGAATTTAGAGTAAATAGAATAAACTATATTTTTGTGAGGTATATAGTTAAATATTATTCAGCCAGACAGTTAGTGACCTCTGTGTTATATTCAGCGCATTTAGGGCTTCCAGCAGCAGAGGGGAATCTTCCCACCACTGAGTTGCCTTACTTCACGGGCGTGACTTCCGCTTCAAGTAATCAACTTTCACAACAGTGTTTAGTTGAAAAAATCACTGTAATGAACTGTGCAAGTTTGTTTAGTTGCTGTTTATTTTTATGTTAATATTCTTTGTGTTATTCCTATTATTAGTTGTTATTTGAATATTGAAAAATGATTTGATTTGATCGTTCTCAGCTTGATTTGTTGGAGTTAATCAAACCAACCAATGGTCATTGTTGCTAATGATGTAGGGGTATGCTATTGGTCCGTCAAAGTGGTTGCCATGACAAGTTTTAAATCGAATTACACAGTGTGAAAAGAGTAGTTCTCTATCTCCCTTCCACCACACAGTGCATCTCACTCACATCACTTGTTCAGTAGGTTGTTTTCTTGCCAGCTTATCTAGGTTATAGTATTGAACTAATTTTTACAGCTATCCTTGGATGTAAATAATCTTTTTACTTGTTCGTTTTATTTAGCAAAGCAAAAAAGTAGGCAACTTAGCAATCTCGCCAACATTTGTGGGGAACAAATCGGACTGCGATAGGGATGGATAGAGTGCAGAAATTGTTAGAATACTGAGTTTGAAAACAAGGAAACAAGATGGACTATAAATATTATTAACTTTGTAACACTGTGATGCTTGGGGAAGGTGGTTACAATCGTTGTTTTGACATGATCAAAGCAGGGGGCTTCAAAACACATTATCAAAGTAATGGTGTTTTAACAATATTGCCCAGAATTACAAAAGGATCAAAATTATTTATGGTCCTAAGCATTAATGAGCCAGTTAATTATTAGGAAAAACTTTCCGATTGTCTGGACATTAATGAGCAAATTTCGTGATAGGGAAAACTCACCGATGGTCTGGACATTAATGAGCCAATTTCGTGATAGGAAATACTCACCGATGGTCTGGACATTAATGAGCCAGTTTAGTCTGGAAAAAAGTATCAAAATTTCTTTGCTAAAATCTATATGTATTTATAAAAAAGTAAACTTTTGTTCACGGTTTTAATTTTGTTATTTGTAGGATTTTATCAACAAACTGACGGTGTGATGGTAGGGTGGTCTCTATTATTTGTTTGGATGATTAATAGAAGTAGATCATATTATGAATGTATTGGTATTTTGGACATGTTCTAGTTTTAATAAGCTATTGAGAGAAAGGGGACATAATAAAACTACTAGAAACTCTTCATGACGGTTTGAAAGTAGTTAGAAGTATAAAAGCTATCTACAAAACCCTCTAAATTGTAAAACATATCTGCTGAGGTAGCCTGATTCGAGGCAGAAGCTGAACTTTGCTGATTGTGCCAAAAACTTCAAAGCAATTCAGCAGCTATATATTCTTCAAAAAATATACTGTTGAGGGTAATCCAGTTTAAAATTACATTTGCAACCAGCGTCTTCAACCTACGTCTGTTGAAGGAAATACAACAAAAACTTTGATTTATCACTTCATTTTGTACAGTTGATCTAAATTACATCACATCCATCCAATACTTTTATTTCTTGGTGTTTTACTTAATTAAAATTTTGATAACTAAATATAGTACAAAGTATACATATATAATATTACTTTCCATCCATATACTTCAAAAACCATTTGTGATCTTATATACATTTTTTATTATTATCATAATTAATATAAAGTATTACAAATGTACTGTGTAGTATGATATTGATGTTTCAAATAATATGTATAGCTTTTATGGCTTTTGTAAATAAAAAAATACATCATCAAGAAAATAAAAATGTATAACCAAGTCTGAGTATTATGAACATTCAAATATATGACTACAATAATTAATTCTTAAGGTTATAAAAATCACAACAAATAAATATCTGATGTAGGCATATTTCTTACGTCAAAAAAATAGTTTTTTTCTTTCATCAATGCATATAACAAAACATCTACAAATAAAACATGTGCTAGCTAACTAATCTTCCTCACTACATCTCATGTCTATTGTAAACAGATTTAGTCTCTAAATTGTAATGTACAGTGTTTGAAAAGTATTGAACAAATAGGTTGAAATGATTAAATAGGTAAAAATAAGCAAAAAAGTTCCTATGAAGATGTGTCTTTTCTCTCTTAGTTTGACGTATGTCTGTATATGTGTTTTTTTTTTAATACCTTATCTTCTAAACTGTATTAGGTATAGTTTTGAAACTTTACATGGATATTGAACTTCACACCACCTAATACACTCTACAAATATAAAATAATTTTTTACGTGTTTCAAAATGGCGGCCGTTTAAAAATATTATTACTAAATTTCATGAAAACCATAGAAAAAACAAAAAACTTTTACGATAGCTAATATTTAGCTTAAAAAGAGGCAAATCTTTTGGTACCTCATTTGTTACAATCGGATAGTAAATAGCTGAGGAAATGTAATTTTTCTGACTGTGTGCAAAATGTTTTTGAAACTTTCGTATATTTGTGTCTATTGCACCACCAGTCAAATTTTGCACACAATCAGAAAAATGACAGTTTCTCAGTTATTTACTGTCCAATTGTACCAAAAGATATATCTCTTTTTAAGCTAAATATTAGGTATCGTAACAATTGTTTGTTTTTTCTTTGGTTTTCATTAAATTTAGCATTAACATTTTTAAATGGCCGCCATTTTGAAATGGGTAAAAGTATTATTTTATATTTTTTGAGTATATTAGGTGGTGTAAAGTTCAATATTCGTGTCAAGTTTCAAAACTATAGCTAGTACCGTTTAGAAGATAAGGTATTGTTTTAAAACACACATACAGACAGACAGACGCCAAACTAAGCAAGATAAGACATCTCTTCTAGGGACTATTTTGTTTATTTTTACCTATTTAATCATTTCCTGAAGTTATGCTTTTCAAACACTCTGTATATTTCTTTTTAATTTAAATGCCAGTCACCACTGACAGACTGATAACAGATTTTCAAAAACTATAGTGCTTTGGACCACCAAACTTGGCATAAATATTCTTTACAGGCTCTAGATACGTATTGATTGAACAATTTGTCTGGGCATGTGGCGTTTTGCTTGTAATCGTATTACTAACAAATAGTACAATAATATAAATCAGCTGATAGAGATAATAAATATTCAAAACGTCTTCAAGAAAACTGTTTGTCTAGACCAATGTTTTCAGAAAAGAGTCCCCTCTTCATTCATCATCTATGTCCAGCTGTCACTGGCTATTTGCCTAGTCAAATTGTTTGCTGCTTACTAAGAAAGTATTTGAAAATATTTTCTCTCAAAAAGCCATTTAACAGGTTGAGCACCATGTGCATCACATGTGCTGCATGAAAAATGTCTGTCACTAACCATACTTAAATTCATAGTTTTTACTGGCAGACCAGAAACTAAAAGTGTAGACTGTGACTTGGGTTGGTGGTGCGGGTAGCAGGAGTACCAACATGTAAAAACCAACATCCACCTTTATTACTATTCACCATACTAATGAGAGAGCTTAGTACAGTGCAAATTAACATAATATGTTATTGTTGAATAATGTAAGTGTGCAATGCAAGGGAAAATGACAAAATTACATTAGTAACGGAATTAAAAGACAAATCATGCAAGATGGTCCCATAGTCTATTTACAAGACAAATCATGCAAGATGGTCCCATAGTCTATTTACAAGACAAATCATGCAAGATGGTCCCATAGTCTATTTACAAGACAAATCATGCAAGATGGTCCCATAGTCTATTTACAAGACAAATCATGCAAGATGGTCCCATAGTCTATTTATAAGTTGATCTATATGCTGTCTAAATGAACGCAATAAAAACTTTAGCTACATGTTTTTACAGTGAAATTAAAATGTTATGAAAAATTATAGTTAATCAGAGTTAAAACCCTCCATGAAAACATTAGATGTTCTCTGCATGCATAGTTATGCTATTATAAGGAGAGATTTTAAGCGCCAGATAGATTTTAACAATTAAAAAGTTAAAAATGAATTCTAATAATAAATTAAACTACTACATTGTTAAATAGGACGTTGATAAGTTGGTTATTATTGTAACATATTATATTACAATATCCCTAAAGACAAAACACCTGACCATTCTCTGCCATGTATTTAGGTTATCCAAGAACCATCAATCACCTTCTACTCTATTGTTGATCAGCTGTTGTACCAATACTACCTGTCACTCACTGCTGCCCTGTGGCCAAAATTAATCATGGCATTGTTGTCCACTACATCAGTAGTCTCAAAAAAAAGTGTTTTACCCACAGTGCATTACATGCAATCAACAAGCGTATAAATACATATGCTTCATGTGTAGTTCATAAAATAATCTATCACACATCCAACAAGGACAAAGAAACAGACAGAATGTGACGTAACGTTAATTGTCTATCTTTCCCACATATGTTAATATTGGAGACATTTTGAAGTTATACTTCTTTGCGCCCGTTAGACACTTTGGGATGGGATGTTGGTCGAGAAACCGCGTCACGCTGAAAAGTAAGAACAAATTTTTAAGAACTATCGATTAATCGATTGTTAATCGAAGAAATTTAATCGAAGAAATTACTGATAATGATAATATAGGTGTATAATATAATAATGAAGTCACGTATAATATATTGAAGATAAATATATTGAATAATATTGAAAAATGTCGTATATTTCATTTATATATCCTGTCTGTTTGTGTGCGTGAGTGGGTGTATGAGAATGGCCAAAGAAGTATAACTTCCACCGTGTGGTCCGACGCACACCCAATTTGTTTTTAACTCTAGTAGGCTGTTCCAACCGTTTAAGATTATTCATTTTTTATAAGAATGGTAATAACTTCTTCAAAATGAAAAGGTTGTTTTTCTGTAGATTTTTACATGTTTAATGATAAATAAAGTACATGTAAAGCAATTGAAATA
This sequence comes from Stictocephala bisonia, assembly GCA_035578905.1. NCBI lineage: Eukaryota > Metazoa > Arthropoda > Insecta > Hemiptera > Membracidae > Stictocephala > Stictocephala bisonia. Next base: position 11,410 of record JAQJVL010004511.1, read on the forward strand.
AACATTGTACATTTTTCGGTATTGTATTACATAGTTCTAGAGACCACTTAGTTTATATATTGAGTATAAAATGAGCAAGGATGACCTGTCTGTCCTGCACAAGAGAGGCAACAGGATACATATCCAAATTATTCCCAGCAAGTGTAGGTAATTGAAGAATAGAGAATATCGGAAGCTTCTGCGGATTGGGCAACTTATTTTGCTGTCTCTCAAAATTCTCTTTTCAAAAATGTATGTTAAGTCAAGCCTGAAGTAAAATAAACTAAAAAGCTTAAAGTGTCCCCATCAAGCAACATAAGTCCTGAAATAAAACATATATAGAAGAATAGAGTCTATATATGCTTAACAAAAACATTTCTTGCCACTGGCAGTTTTAAGTAACTGTTTTAAAACTTTTAAAGAGCTGATTTTCTTAAACTATATAAAACAACTTATTTACTATGTTTGACGTTTTGGTTACTTTTATTTTTAGTGGTTAGTGACATACTTCTTTCTTGTTTTATATTGTTTCATATGAGATAATGACATTGAATGAACTTTTAAAATGTCTGAAATTAAAAGCTTTTTTAACTGCTTTAAGGAGTTTTTGAAGATTCTCTGATAAATTTATAGCCTATATCACAAATATATACTAGCTAATCCTGGCCAAGCTTTGCTGCGGCTTATTTTTATATTATTGTTTACTTTAGTTGTTAGAAAAAGGAATGTTAACTGATATAAACTTACAGAATATTATTTCAATAATATGCATGTTAATCAGTTGATTACAGTAGCACTTTATCTGCACTGGCATTTATTTTCATTTCTTAAATGTAGTAAGGTTGGGTTCCCATTTACAATTTTAGGAACTAAATATATAAAAATACTCTTGTACATAAACGTAATGTTGTGTAAATATTTCAAGTGAATACCCACTCATACTTTTTGACTTTTGTGTACACAAACATAGGGAAGATTGATTTGTATACTCATGTATATAAATTAATTTCATTTCAATAGTACGACCTCATTTCCCAGTAGAGGTTCCAATAGGTCCTATAACTGTTGTATCGTTAAAAATATGGTACAGCAAAAACATGTTGTCACACTCAAGATGTTCATGTGGCCTGACCTGTGATGTCACTGTTTGAATTGGCCTTGTTTCTAGTGGTGTGAATGTCTGCCACAGAATCGATTTTGAGGTAATGGTTCACTCTTATTTGTTCACCAGTTTTATGATATCATTTATTATAGGCAGCCTAACTGTATTAGAATACTTTAAGATTTGGAATAGGGAAAGTATTTGTCGATGCAGCCATTAAGTGAAAATAAAAATTAGTTAAAGCTAAACCCTATGAGATGTATGTTTAAGATAATGTTTGATGTGGTTAAAATTTGTAGATTCTACTGAACTCTACATGTTATTTTTTCCGTGGATTAGACACATCTTACTTTTTATGTAAATAAAGTATACAATCTATACTTTAATTTGAGATACATCTTGAAGTTTTTTTAAGACTGGGGTAGGGCATGCTAGCTTTTCTTACGAATAGTCAATTGGTCAGTTGTTCTTGTCCTAACTATGTTCATGCAGGTCAGAAAAAGAGAAATCTTACGGCCTTCATAGAGAAGTAAGTAACTGGAAACAGCTGGCTACGTTAGTGATAAGGTGGATTTTTTACATCAGAATGTTTGCCTTTAAGGTGGCTGTTTTCCAAACTGCCAAGCCACCGCTGGAAGTCGACATTCCCAAACAGCTGGATAATGTATGAGTAATGGATGTCTTATTATACAGGTCCAATACAGTGGTCCATAAGTTGGTATGATGAGTTTTTAATGTAAAATAATCAAGAATTACATTGAAAGTTTCACATATTTAACCACGAAGGAAGTATAAAAGTATAAACCAATTTATGGTCCACTAGAATAGGTCTTCCAAATAACACTTCAAGAGTTACGATAAGATTGTTGTTACGAACCGAATGGTTGAAATAGAAACCCAGATGTTTTGCCGTTTTCACAGAGGAAAACAAACTCCCTTAACTCGTGGAGGGGCTTTATTTAAAGAGGAAATACTAGCTCCTTATCTACATCAGTTTGGGTTGATTTATCTTCTACTATTTTGTTTAATTCTTCTAACTTTTCTTTTTCATTTCAGTTTGGAGCTTTAGTAGTTCTAATTCGTTTAGTAACATGTTTCTCTGTAATTATGAGAGTGACAATTTTTCCCTTCCTCCAGTTTCATGACAGAATCCAGGTCCAACAAACTTGGATTTTGTCACTTTGTGTAACCAAGATGGCAAGATAACACTAGATGCCAAGGTATGCTCAGATTCTTGCTGTTACTGAGCGTCGAGATCATTGTTTCTCCCTTTGAGTTGTGATGTTCATGTTACACTAATTGTCGCTACAGAAAAATAAGATATATTTAGGCACTTGAGTACCACAGAAGCTTCTACTTCTTTCTAGATGGTTCAAGATGTATCTATGTAGACTTAGCTTCTATTCATTCACACAACAATCAGTTGACACTAAATCTATCTACTAGATTCTACTCAGTAGCTTCTACTCTTTATTCACTTTCACTTTACCCGTTGAAGTCGCCCAAAGAAAATTCGTCTTATGAATGATGTGGAGCTAGGTAAAGTGAAAAAACGTGTATTTATCAACATTGTTAGCTCGTTGCGCTGTGACTGACTTGTTTATTTTTACAGAGCGCTTCATGACCACTCTGGTTTGGTATAAGCTATTATTTATAGAGTTCCAGAATAAACTGTTCAATCAATAGATCCATTTTGTTTGCTTGTACTTTGGAGTATGTGATCCAGTGTTCAGATATGCTAGCATTGCAAACAGGCTTTGTAGCCTAGACTTTTTCAGTAACGATTATGGCAGATTTTTAAGGATGAAAGCAGCATTCTTGACCAATTGACTAAACTCACACTCAGCCAGTTTAGCCTCAAAGCTATTTTTAGACAATTTAGAATTCAATTGGTACAGTATCATTGGCCAGTAGGTGTATGGGTAAAGGGAGGTCCTTAAAAAAATAATTGTTTACTGAGTATTGATGTCTTAACTCCACTGCACCGGTCCCAAACCCGGGGTCTCATCTTTCCCATAACCGATGAGAAAGGAGGAGGGTACCTTCCCACAGCTCTCAGTGTGATCCCGATACTGAGAGCACTCCTATCCCATTAATTCCTTATCCTACCAAACATCCACTCTCCCGTGCCGTACCGTGTCCGGGGAAGGCTTTCAAGCCAACAAAGACTTGCCTGCATGTGCATGACAGGGGCCTTTAGGCGACCCCTTTAACTGCACTGGAAGTTCTTCTTAACCTGGAGGCTCGGGCGGCGGCTTACAGGCTTCAACTGACTGACCACTGGAGGGGGTCCTGTATAGGTCACTCCTCAGTGGTCAATCTAGTAAACGATGAGGTACTCTCAATGAAGTTTGACTTCATTGGGACTAAGTATCTTTTCACCAGACCCTATACTGTGGATTTCCCGCTGTGGATACCAACAGAGCTGGATTTGGTGTCTATACTGGTGACCCCAGGACCAACGCTGGCGTGAGTCTGGGAGCGTATGGCACCGTTTTCCAAGCTGAAGTCGCCATACGTTCAGCGCAAACTATGATAGGGGTTTGCGGGAAACATATCCACATCCTCTCAGACAGTCAGGCGGCCTTAGGGGCTCTTGACTCCTGGAAGGTTTCGTCTGGTCTAGTCTGGGAATGTGTGGAGTCCAGGTACTCTCAATGAAGTTTGACTTCATTGGGACTAAGTATCTTTTCACCAGACCCTATACTGTGGATTTCAGGTCGAGGGAGTAATGGGACGCTGTTAGTAGCCCGGTTTCTTCTCACGACCGAATTGTATGGTTCACAGACGGGTCAAGAATGGGCAACAGAGCTGGATTTGGTGTCTATACTGGCGACCCCAGGACCAACGCTAGCGTGAGCCTGGGAGCGTATGGCACCGTTTTCCAAGCTGAAGTCGCCATACGTTCAGCGCAAACTATGATAGGGGTTTGCGGGAAACATATCCACATCCTCTCAGACAGTCAGGTGGCCTTAGGGGCTCTTGACTCCTGGAAGGTTTCGTCTGGTCTAGTCTGGGAATGTGTGGAGTCCCTCAGCATCCTGGGCTCAAGAAATCAGGTCTTGCTGGAATGGATCCCTAGGACATAGGGGATTAGAAAGCAACGAGCAGGCCGATGCCTTGGCTAGGGAAGATGCTATCAAGCCCTTCATTGGTCCTGAGCCGGCCTGCGGCATTTCGGCTGCAGCTGTCAAAACAGCAATCAAAAACTGGGTCAGCGCCAGACATCTTGAAAGATGGCGGCGGTTCCCAGGGCAAAGACTCGGCAAGGTTCTTGTCAGAAATCCTTCCCAGAAGTTAACAAAGCCACTTCTTGGGTTGAGTTAATTGCACGTCAAGCTGGTGGTGGGACTCATCACCGGTCACGGCAAATTCCGGAGGCATCCAAGAACAGTGGGACTCTTTACGGAGGATCCCATCTGTCGCCTCTGTGGGGAGGACGACTCGTCGGCAGAATACATTGTCCTGGAGTGTGAGGCTCTTGGTGCCAGGAGAAGAGTACTTTTTGAAGGCTCACCTCTGGGACAGTCGGAAATTACTAATCTAGTGAAGAAGCTCCTTGACCTGGTCAAGGATTGCCAGCTTTACGACGATTAGGCACCGGGATTGGCACAAAAAGCCCCAGGCTTCGTTGCAAGGGTTGGCTGGACCAACTGTACATCCCCTTTAAATCTAAATTGATATCTTAGCTCATCAAGCTTGCTCCCTATTTATGTTATAATCCTACAAATGTTATTGTTATTCCAGAACATTTTTAAATATTACTGTAACAGTATTAAGCTAAGATAACAATAATAAACACGATAATAATGACTTCAAATGATAATCAAACTCTCTGAACTATTATGCACGTACCCTAGTTTTCTTTGCATAATCAAACTCTCTGAACCATTATGCACGTACTCTAGTTTTCTTTGCATAATCAAAAGGCAATAAAGGCAAGAAAACCAGAAGTTTTTAAGTGCTTAACGCAGAAAATTATAATTAAATGAAAACTTAAACAAATTCCTGTAAGAACAAGACTTTACTAAATTAATAAAGCATTTCCAGCTACTTTATACTTAGTTGCCAGAACTTTCTTTATTGGCAAATTTATTGAATCACTCTTGTTCTTCTTTGTTGAGGAAAAGTAAATAATCAGGCATTCTTTACAACTTTGCTTTCCAGATAAAAGCATTCGACTGTTTGTGACTCTCTCCCAATTGAGCTTCTGACACAATCACCAACTTGTGTTGTTAAAAGCTGTAACAAGGTTTAATGTGATGTCAATTTAATATTAAAATTCAATGACAGATCCTTTACTAACACCATTGGTTTTATTGGACATATTTTACATAAAAGAGTAATTTAAAATGTATCTTATTTAGTAATAACATCTTATTTATGTCTTAATTATCTAATTAAATGTTATTTAATAATACAAACATAGCCACTCCTGTTCCATTATTCTATGGATCTAGATTTGTTAACTAAGCTTTCTATCTTTTTCTGTCATTCAATAGTTTTTCTCTGAATAAATCTTCCCAATTCAGTCCTTTGTTATTAATATCTTCTTTTAATCTGTCTATCAATCTTTCCGTTGTCTTTCTTTCTGACTCCTTTCTTCATCTTGTTCCTCTTATTCTTTCACAGGGGTTATTGTCTCACTCATTCCAAACCATCTTATACGGCTCTCCTCCACTCTATTTCTACAGCTTTCAATTCCTACCCCCTTTTTTAACGTTATTGAGTAATAAAAATATAAAATTACCTACTCAGGTAAAGATGTAGTTTTTTGACAAATGAAGATTTACAAATTGAGTATTGCAGTCTCTAAGTAAATTTTGACTGTGGTGCCCTTAACCTGTTACTACTAAATAGGTTAGTGGTAGGTGTCTAAATCTGCTTGGCCTCTATTTGAAAGTTGTTTGTGCAAGTTCAATTCAAGTGCCAATAAAATTAAAAAGAAGTAAAGGGGAAAATCACACATTAGCAAAAACAATATTGTGACAGTGTGAAAGTGACATGGCTTATTTTCACTGTCTACATTTTCAAATATGTATCTCTCCATTTTCATTTCACTGTGCAACACTTCCTCGTCATACATTCATTGGCTGTAAAAAACAATATGGTCAAAAAGTGTATTTAAAATTTCAACTTGTGTTTACAAAACATTCAAAGAAGTAAATATGAAGTGTACGTTTACAAAAAAATTATGTATCCAATAAACAACTAAGTAACATTCTTTATTCCAGGTTCCTTGCTACTGGAGAAAGTTACCGCTCACTTGCGTTTCAATTCAGAATAACGCACTCATGGATAGGTGTTATCATCAAGCAAACTCTGGAAGCGATAATTAAAAATATGCTGCATGTTGCTCTGCCTAACCCAGATAAGGAAATGATGGCCACAACCGCTCAAGGATTCTGGAAAAGTGGAACTATCCAAACGGTTGTGGTGCAATAGACGGTAAACACGTGTCCTCCGGACTCAGGTTCAAACGTTTTGACTACAAAGACTGTTTTTCAATTGTGCTGTTTGCGTTTGTTGATTACAATTATATGTTTTTGGCTGTTATAGAAAGGAAGGGGACTCTGCTATCTACCAAAGCCTACTTTTGGTAAAGCAATGACCGAAGGAACTTTTCCATTTCTGGAGCCAGCTAAACTTCCTGTAACTGACGTTGTACTAAACCACGTTATTCTAGGAGATGACGCATTTAAATTGACAATTTGTTTTATGAGACATTTTCTAAAACAACAAGCCCTAGAAAATGAATCAAAAGCAGTGTACAACTACAAACATTCAGGTGCAGTGAAGATGCATTTGGCATTCTATGCCAATACTTTAAAGTGTATACACCCCCATTGCAATTGGCCCTGAAACTGTTGATAAATTAACTATGGCCATCTGCATTTTACATAATTTATTAAGACCTTGTATCACACCTTGTCTTAATGAAGAAGAAGTCATTCCTCAACCTACAGAAAACCTCATTACTATGGCAGTACCAACAAATAGGAAAGTAACACGATTAGCTTATAGTATTCAAGACCAGTTCAAAGATTTCTTTTGTAGTATGGCACAAGGTTTTGTTGATTAGCAAGTTGATATCATTAGGTAAACTAGTAAATTCTCATGTAGGATATAACAAGTTTCATGTAATATTTTTTATAAAGGAATATGCTTTTACATGTTAAAAACAGATGAAACGTATAATTAATTACTTTCTCTCTGTACGACTGATTGGCCCTCATTATTTTCCGTGTGTATTGTAGTGTTATAATACTGTTCATTAATTAACTTAGTTTAGAAAATATTTTGTTTTATTGTTAATTATTAATATTATTGTTAATTAAGGTTACTAGCATTAATTATTTATATTGATAATTTACCATTTACTTGATAACAACAATATTAACATCACCATGATATAGTTAATACCATTGTGTTTGATATTATTTTTCTTATTTTTTCTATACTTTTCAAGAATAATTTAATAAGTTAAAAATTCCGAGCCGCACAAAAAAGTTAACCAGTGCAGAGGTAACGGCAATAGGTGACAGCTGCGCGAGGGGGTGGGGCCGGCCGCAGGTAGGCAAAAGTCCATCGGCCAAGTTAGTGTATACAGAGATTAAAACTATCTAGTTACAACCCATGCAGGGTGTCATTATATTTGATGGAATTTGTACAATTTCCTAAAGGGGTGTTCACAGGCCCCAGACAAACAATAGCTAGTAGGTTGGAAGGGCATACTAGCGGAGTCGTAATACTATCCTACGAAGGATTATCCAAGATGGCGATGGGCCTCGGTCGGTGAAATTCTAGGGTTCCATTCCGTCTGGCTATGTCTGCGATGTGGGGGAAATGGCGGCGTTCCGGAGCATCCGCTCGGCCGTGGACCGAACATGCTCTTCCATGTCTGAAAGCTGGAGACAGACCCTCCCGTATGACGTCGTTCCTTACGAACCACAGGTTCCTCGTGATCCAACGCATAGCTTTCGACTGTACAGCCTCTACTTTCTTTCGGGTGGTCTTGAAGGTCAGGGTCCACTTCCTGTAGAGAAAGTAGTTTGTATTAATAATTAAATCTATTAAATATTATACTTTTACGATTTTCAATAATGACGACTACTGCTGCTACCTAGTGCTAAATTTGTATAACCACTAGAGTGAGAGTCAACAGCGCTACCTGTGAGTAAGTAACCAACAGATTAGACGGTTTCAAGTACATTTGAATATCCACAGGTAGCGTTGTTGTTCCTTCTAACTTATAGCGGTTGCAGTATTGCCACAAGGTAGGCTTAGTACTTTATAGGATGCTTATGACTAAACAGAAAAAGGTTATAGTAGAAATGAATTTTACTCTCATGTATATACAGTATACAAACGAATGAATGCTTGTCCTTTCTTTATGCATTCCTAAACCAGTCATCGAACCGACCTGCAACTTTGGGAAGTTGTAGAGTTCATCCCGGAAATGTTTCTGGCATAGTTTCATCCCTGCCGACTCTAGGGCTCCACCCCACTGGCCTTTAAAGTTTCAATGTTTACAAGTACAAGTACCTCAGCTTTATAGTACTTTTTTCGTGCAAACATATTTTATCATCCCTAATTATTTGTAGTTAGCTTTAATTTTACTAGAATTTTCATGTTCAGATAACTCAAGCATGACGCTCACAAAAAGTGTTTGGGGTAACGGAAAAGCAGCCCCTGGAAAAGTACCCACCCCCGCGACCGATCTAGTAAACTCGCTGAATGCAATGATATAGTCTAATATAAATGTATAATCAAAAACTGTGAGTTTTGATCGGATTTATATCCTTTGGAAAAGTACCCCCTCCCCGGCTGGATGTGTACGGGGTGGAAAAGTAACCCCCCCCCCCTAGGGCTGGCTCGGCCTTGATATTGCCGCAGCCAAGTTACAAGTGTTTGAAAACTACTGATCGTGGACTGCAATTTTGAAAGTCTATAATTTATTTATATAGACACATAAACAATTTTGGTAAATCTACAAAAATTAATCTCACTATTAATACGGATTTGTATTTTATACAGTGATACAGGAAACAGAACCGATATAGTCGTACCGAGTTTTTCATGTTTTATTGTGCTTTTTAAGTACCGTATTCGCTACAACTTGAAAAATGTCTGAACATACGACACGATGTGTTGTAGAAATAATAGAATGGAATATAATCAAAGAACCTATTACTTACTGTCGGCGCAGAAATTATATGCACCCGAGATTGAAAGTTGTTTTCTAAGTAAATAAGAAACCTACCTACGAAAAATTTAGTCAAACCATTGTTTTCCTCGTTTAATTGTACGTTATAATATATGCTTTTTTAACTTTATTAACAGTTTTAATAATTTTTATTCTAGTTGGAACAAATAAAGTACCGGAATTTTAACCAGTGTTCACATCAAGTTTACATCGTTATTACTTAAAAATCCGTTAATATGCTCTGTTTATATTTTTATACCTGGTGGTAAGAGTTTTAGAATTTTAGCCATTCGGAAAAAATCAATATAGTTGTAATCAATTACCTGAAACATCGTATTCTTGGCTTTTAGAGGTCAAAAAATTAATTACTTGGGCTTGTTGTATCCTTATTGATAGTTACGATACGTTACTTTCATATTTGTAAGTAAATGCGGTGATTTTTAATCGATTTAAATCAATTTAAAATAACTTTAAATTGAATTAAATCAAAATAAAATCACTACATGTACTTACACATATGAAAGTGTAACTATACATGTCATAAGAATTAGAACAAGACCAAATAATTAATTTTACGACCTCTAAAAGCCAAGAAAACAATGTTTCAGATAATTGATTTCAACTGTTTTTCTCGAAAAGTCAAATTCTAAAATCCATAAAAACCAGTCATTAAAATATAAGTTGATACATTAACGGGTTTTTTTGTAATAGTGATGTACACTGAATGTACAGTGAAAACTAGTTAAAATTCCGGTACATTTTTTTCCAACTAGGATAAAAATTATTAAAACTTATAATAAAACTTTGAAATGCTCATGTCATAAAGTAAAAATAAACGAGGAAAACAATGGTATTATTACATTTTTCGTAGGTTTCTTATTTCCTTAGAAAACAACCTTCAAACTCGAGTGCACGTAATTTCTCTGCCGACAGTAGTTGATCAGGATTATGTTAGAAAAAACAGAAAATGTTATTTTTTCTGAATATTAACGAGTGTTCAAGTTATTTAGAAGTCATAAAATGCCAATGCACACAGAATAGAACAGATGTTATGTTTGTTCCCTGTGCCGAAGCATCATATACAAATCCCATACGCCTTCAATATTCCTGATACAGTCCACTCATCAAGCCTTGGGGGGGGGGTACTTTTCCAGGCCGTACACCACGGGTGGGGTATACTTTTCCAGTCAGCACAAATCCACCTAGCACGGTCCTAGTTCTTACTCGTACATTATCATCTTAATTCATTGCGTACACCATTTAATAGTTTCAAAACATCAAACAGTTGAAATCTTACTGTGAGGAGTGTTCGCGACTGGAAAAGTACCCCCCCCCCCTCAACTGTGACATCAAAGTGACGTATGCCTTCACTGGGGAGGGGGACTTTTCAGGGGCCCCACTTCTTGAGGAATATATTTTGCTGATTGTATCATAAGCAGATTAATGTACTGATGTATGGAACGTAGTCAGTATGTATTAGATTTGATCAATATCTGTAAGGTGGCCTTTCCTCAAACCACCAAGTCACTGCGAAGTCGAGGTATTTAGTAGTGATACCTTCTTACCGGGGCGCCTAAAGGGGGGGGGTCCGGACCCCCTGGACCCTCCCCCTGGCTACGTCAATGATATGGTTTAACAAAACGTTCTTGTATGCACGTTTCCAGATAAAAATGCTTATCTGACCGCCTTCTCGTTGATGGCTAACATCCCCAAAACGCTGGACACGGAGACTAAGCCAGAGACGATCACTTGCCTGAATGGACTTCGAGTGGTGTCCTTCTCCTGGGCCCTGTTAGGACATACTTTGCACGTCAATATAGCCTACCCCAACGACCAATCCAGAGCCATATTTAAGGTATTTTGAGAATTTTCAATTGTTCACGAAAACAGCAAAAACACGAGTTACTATTTCAATGATTCTCGGTCAGTTAGAGTGATCGTACTACATGGTATCATTTGATAGGTTAAGACCAGTTCTGGTGGACCATAAGTTTATTTTCTTAAACAAAAATTGTACTATTGTTCTTTCTTACATATACGTTAGCATACAGAAATTATTATGATCGTCAAAAAAATGTTGTTTAGAAGTAGGTCTAAAAATCCAATTTAGGGTCCCCTGAACCCAAAAAAGTGGTTTTTTCGAAAAAGATTTTGGTGTCTCTTCATATGAGTGTCTGGGTGCATGTATGTGCAGTTCACTGGATACCAAACGGATAGATCAATTTTTATGAAATTTGGTATGTGTATTTAGCCAATATCTCCAGACCATTTTCTCACTTTTTGTTTCACTTTGCGTTGTTTGAAATCTTTGTGTGTGTGTGTGTTTTTTTTAATTGTTTTTATGGGCAAAACACATACAAAAATACAATTTTCTCAAAAACTGCTGTAACGATTTTGATCAAATTTCAGGAAAGGTTTGAATTACAATGTAAAATATTTAGTAAAAACCGCATGTCTCTAACTTGACTAGTTTTTGAGTTATAACAAAAGAACCTATTTGGGAACCAAACAGGTAATTTTCAAAGTTTTCATTTTTAGTGTTCATAGGTTAATGTACTCAGTGGATCTTAGTAACAAGCCTGAGCACTACGTCACAGATGCACTTTCACCTAGGGGAGAGAGTCCCCCCCCCCCAGAGGTAGAGTTCGTTACCCCGTAGCCCTGACGTCACCCTGGGGGATGGACAACCCTTCGTATACATGAATGTACTCGGTGGATCTCAGTAAAAAGCCCATGCACTGCGTCACAGTGTTCACTTCTGCTTGGGTGCCTCTTTTAGGGAGAGACTCCCCCCAGGGGTAGAGTACGTTACTCTGGGGGATGGACAACCCTTGTAATACATGAATTAAACCCACCTGTAGTGTTGAGATGTCTTCTTTCTTCTTTGTATTCTTCTCACTTCGTAAAAACTGTCAAACTATCAACAAATATCGGTCTTCTTTCCAGAGGCCTTGAGCTGTAAACGAAAATAAACAAATGACAATATTTAAACAACGTTTACTCAGAAAGTGATTTACAGGTCATTTCCCACCCTCGGGAGAGGAAAAATTCCCGTATAGAATCAACCCTTTGGTAAACCACAAATTATACATAACATATAACACCTTAAGAGGTTCCAAGGACATTTTGCGCCCACGGGAGAGGAAGATACCGATTTTGGATTCTCTTTCTTACTGTTCACTCTAAAATACCTCATACACTTTAAAATTTAAACTCCCTGAAAAAATATAAATGAAAAATTTACATTTTTCTTTTTATTTATTTCTTTTGTTACCTGCAAAATCTGGCACAAAAATATTAATAAGATAAAAAGACATTCCGATAGCATTTTATTGTTAACCCCAAAGGAGTGAAGTTGTCATTTTAGAAGTAAGTTTAAGAAAATAAAAAGGAGACTGCTACTAAAACTAAATGAGAAATTTTACTAATTTTATAGTAAAAATGTAATAATTTTGAGATTAAAATGGCTCTGAGTGAGTTGCAAGTGATATTTGTGATGAGTGAACGGATGTTATAACAGGCCTGACGGTCAAACTGGTGGTCCTCCCAGGGCCTGACAAACTGTACATTACACTTAATACTACACTTAACTAATTGTACTTACCACCAACTATAATATACTCATAGTCCTCTGGAATCCTAGAATTTAGACTTCTAAAACTGTCACCTTTTCTAAATTGGTACGTGATGCATTTTGAAGAAATGTGTAATTCATTCTGCTTTTAGTAAAACTAATGTTCTATCATAGCTATTAAAAATGTATACTTGTTTATTTTTTATATTTGGTTAGTACATGCCATTACGTGTGTGTGTGACATGTATCTGAACTTATTTCCAACCTTAACACTTTACTCATGACAAGAACTTTTATTCACCTACAAACTACAACTTTAGTATTCACCTACAAACACCTACAACAGTCGTATTTACCTATTAGTAGATGAATGATCTACTAAAAATGTAAATATCTTGAATTAAGGTTAAAGAATAATATAGAGAATTTAATGAGTTACTTTGTCTGTAAATAAATTATTATATTTTAGGAAAATTTCATAGGCAATACAAGTATTACTTGTCTGCGAATAAATTGACATTAACAGTTATTTAACGTTATTAAATTGAAGTGACAATAGTTTCGAATCGTACTGTGTGCAAACTAGTTTAATATTTCCCTAATTGTAGGGCTGAAGGTGTTTTGAGTATTTGATGAGCGTGTTTTCTGCATTTCAAACATGCAATATCATAACAAATCACAAAAAATATTTAAAAACCTGAGAGACCAAGACTTATTAACAAATAAAAAGCCATCAAATAACATCAAAGAAGATAATATAACCAAGAGGACCAACCTAACAATCAACGAAGCAATACCATTCGATACAACCAACCAGACCAGACAATATAACCAGCAACCAGGAAAAGCCAAAGGAGATAACTTAACTAGCAACAAAACTAATCCAGAGGAGATAGTGCAACCACAAGCAAAGCAAAACGAGACCAGACCAACTAACAGCAAACCAAAATCATACAAAATAATCCAAGCAATAACAAAGGAAGCCTAGATAAAACAATACAGCCAGTAACAAAGCTAAACCAGACTCGAAAATTCAAGCAACAACAAAGTAACCTCAGACTAAACGATCCAACCAACAACAAAGCTAAACCAGACCAGAAATTCCAACCAACAACAAAGCAAACACAGATGTGAGGAGATAGTCGAACAAGCAGCAAAGCAAAACCAGCTTGAAGACAGTTTAACTATAATCCTTTACCAAAAGTGTAAAAACAAGCGTGACAGAGATATGGTTATATTGGGGAAAAACCGTCTTTAATGAAATCTGAAAACAACCTAATAAATCTCTCAAAACATCAGCAGCCACAGAAATTAAAATATTTAATATGTTAAATTTGTTCCCTAAATCAATTAATTAACAGTGATGACACTAGTTCCTCTAAGATTAATTAGTTGTACTAAACGATTTATGTATGTAATGAGTATGCACAGTTAATGGGGTGTTATTGATCAAAGATGAGTAGCCCTCTTAATTGTTTGTACTTATTATATAAATATTAAATAAAACTATTTAATATTTTTATTCGTACTTTTTATTTATATAATAAATTAAATTTTTAAACTTTAACCATTCGAAAATAAACGAGCTTCGCTCATTACGGTTATAGAGTAGTAAAACAAATGTAGGGAACGTAAATGGCTCGCCAGAGGTAAGTGGAAGGTCAGCTAAAAAGCTCTTGGAGACATGTTTTGTGATGAATGTTAAAAAACTTTAATTACTACATGTATTTGAAATAACTTAGCTTATTTGGAGTACATATATATATATATATATAAAATCCTAAATAACAATCATATAAATAAATCATTATTATAACCCAATGATCTGCTGACTTTTAAAACGGTGGAATTTTTTTATTAGCTCCAATGTTGATATGATTTTAATCTACAGGAATTTACTGCTTTATTCCGTAAATACTTTTCTATTTTGATTAACGTGGTTTTCTATTGCTATTAATTGTACTTTTCTTCTGCAACCTTATAATTATTCAAGAAGGATAAGCAGAACAAATAGTGAATACAATTTTTAAAATTACATGTAGCTCTATTCATTTAAACCAAAACTCCTATATTTAGTATTACTACTTTCTGCATGTAAAAGTAAGCGATAAAGCATTATCTAACAACTTATTATACATGTAATAACATAAAATATTACGTGAGTTGTATCACAGAGTGAAGGCCCAGTTTGTACCACCAAAAAACTAACTAGGAATGTACAAAATCTCACAATAACATACTAAAATTTATGTTGAGATTTTGTCCTTGATTTATGAATCAATCTAACTTTGAACAATCTTTTATTTTTTGTATATTTCAGAGCCATTTAACTGACGTTATTACGATACAATGGTACTCGCATTGTATCGTTTATCAAGCAAATATTAAATGTACCATATAGTCACTGTACAGTTGTTGTGTAAAGAGGTGTTTCAGAGTGAGCAGGTGTATCCACCCTCCCTTGGGGGAGGGCCGCAGCCTGACTGTCTCACCTGCCTCCACCTTACTTACGTGTCTTCTTGGTCTTCCCTTCTGTCATCAGACAACAGTCAACTACCTGCCTAACTCGCTGGTTTACGCAACACTATCAATAATCTGTGCCACTTTAATAAAAACTAGTACTCACTCGAGTACGGCACCAACACTCTAGAAGTCTTCAGCAGCTGCAGAAGAAGGGGCGACAAGCAATAGGACAGGCAGCTTGGTGCAGACGAGGTAATCTTCAATCAAGACGAGGAAATCAGTTTAGACAATCGTAATGAATCATTCAACTTAGAACTGATAACGATGTAATTTTAAACACTAAAATCTAAGTTGTTTTCATCAATGGATCAACCATCTTAGCTATAATTCAAGTTACCAAAGATCAAAATTGTAACATCAATAGATCAACTTTTTTACCAAATTGCATTTGTTCATTGTAAATGAACTTTTTATCAGTAATGCTGGTTATAAGTGTAAATATTGCTACAAAATATCACTTATATTAAACATTTTTCGGTTATTGGATAAGTATTCACTATAATATTTTTTTAGTTGGGTAGATATTTAACAGATTATCATATTCGGTTCAAATAAGCTTTTTAATTTGATGATAGATTATTTAAATCAGGCAATTCATTCTAATTTTTATTTGCTTCACTAATACCACATTCTAAATCCATGCACAGTTTTACTTATATTCTATATAACAGCTAAATGTACAATTTACAGCTAAAAAATAAAATTAGTATTGCATACCTCAATACATTTATTACTGACTCTAGTAAAAAAAAATACCCTTAAATTTACAAAATGTGCAAATTAATGTTAATTTTCTCTCCAAGAATATGCTTATTGCAATGTCACAGTCTACATCTAAAATAGATTTTTTAGATAAATGAAAAAAATTATCACCATTACTTAATTGCCATTAATTATTATTGTTGCATTACTATTGATTTATCGTCTCTAAATTATGTTGGCAAGACACTTACTGAAATCAACTAAATTAAATACTGAAGATCAACATTTTAAAAAATCGTTGTATATGAAACACCTTCTGCATGTAACAATAATTACTTCAAGATCAGTTAAAAAAATTATGAACTTAAAAAAATTTAAAAAATGAAATCATTCTTTATAAAATGAGCATATTTTAAATACTGAAGTAAAGTGCTGAGCAAGTATGGTGTAGAGAACAAAAATTTGAAAAGGAGAAACAAAATAAGCTGTTTGTATGTTGTTAAAAAACAACAGTATTTCACTACCCAGCGCAACATAATAATGTACAGACCTATAATTGAAAACAAAATTAAAAGACGCATTATTTACATGAAACTCAATTTTTAAACGTACAGTAAATAAATTATATACATTAAAACATATATTATAATTTTAAAAATCGTACCTTAGTTAAAGACATATATTAGTGAATTTCTTTATGAATCAGACAATACATATTTATTTGTTTTGGCTGATTTAGTAAATTGGCTTGATAATAATTTTAGATATTAAATATAAATATCTTCAAAATGAGTTATTAAGTTAGCGATGAGAAGTATATATTTATTATATTTATAGATATATTTTAGTACTAATTATTATTTGTCAAACGTAAATTGATCTAACCTTGATGTTTTTTTATCGTGCAGGAACGCCTCAGGTGACACCGCCCATACAATATAGGCGGCGTTGGTTGCATCTGGAATTCAAAGCACGATTAGAAATTTGGACGATATTTATTTTATTTTTTACGAAATTTATTTACAATTAACGTAAAAAATATTAAGTATTAGCAAAGCATATGTTTGTAACAAATGCACTATTAACACTGAAATAATAATGATGACAGGTACACTTGTATCTAAGGATGCTGAATACAAACAAACTAGTAATTATTGACTTTGTTAATAAAGTCACTGTCAATCAGTTAAATGCACCATTTCTCAAGTGTTGCATGTTTGGGCCTCAAGACTGTTTAGACTTTAGGGTTCCACTAGTGGGTGTCATGAACTAGATGGGGTGTCGGGGTGAATGGAGCCCCTTGGGAAAAAACTTAATATTAATCCATGTTAAGTGAAGTCGACTCCAATGCAGAGAAAAAATAATTGGAAATTCAACCAATGATATTTTTTACAATATTATTTAATAGATGATATTTAATTTTTAGTCAAATAAGTACTAATTCCTTTTAGATTCAGTAGACTGATACTAAGTTGTAGATATGTCCATCTGGTCACACGGCCTTCCCTTATACCAGCAGTGATGTACAGAAAATAAGTGCTACATACCTCAATCACCACAAATCGAATATAACGTGAATATAAACATTGTTATACCAACTATACATCAACCTACTCCCACATTGTTGTACTTACGGGAAAATATTTACCAAGTAATTCCCAAAGTACTGAATGAGCTTCTGAACCAGTTGAGGAGGCAACTTGTGTTTGACAAAATAAATAAACCTCATTGTTCATTGATGATATCAAATGTCTTTGCTCCATCACTTCCTATTTATTTGTCTATTAAGGTTACCTCATTCCCAAGCCACTGTCGTTATTCATTGAGAATACCCTAAAATAACTTAAACTTAAGAGACATCAATATTCTTATTACTCATGTTTCATGAGTATCTATTCTTACTATGTTATTTTTCCGTGTTATTTTATATAGCGGCATCCAACGACAAATGTAAAATTTGTCAAGACTCCTTCTGAAAGTTATTTTCTTTCATTAACAAAATTATCATTAATTGTTTATAATCTGTGGAGAAAAGGACAGTCACATTCGAACATTAATTTGCCGGGCAATTGCCAGTAAATGCATTTTTAAACGTGCACTATTTCCACAGATCTACAGTTGACACCTCATTGGTCATTGTATTCAAAATATAATTATAAATACTTGTTAACTAATTATAAGTACTAAATTTAACAAAATAATTAACAAATAATGGATAGTTACCTCAAACTTGTCATCCTTTGTGGTCAAGTTGACGTGTGGTCATGTAAATCCTCAGGTGATGTCTGAAATCAAACAAACAAAAACATCCCCATAATCCTCCCCTAAATCATACAGTTTGTCTCTCCATGACTTGTTCGCGATACAACACTGTAACATCCTTAAATTTACAAGTTTAGTGGCACAGAGTATTGATTTTTATCGACGCGACAGCTAAAAATGCTTAACCTATCATGCAAAAAACAATAAATCAAACATGCGCACAGTACCTTGGACGTTCTGGAAGGTCTCGTAGTCTGGAAGGTCATTCCTCAAATCGCGCCCCCCATACCTAACATAAATGAACTTTTTTAAAAAAGTTGATTTCATGTAGTACACATTGTTTTGAAAAAAATCTAAATTTTAAAATTACTACCTAATGATATATAGAAGTTCTGGAAGGTCTACGTCGAGTCGAGAAGATCGTTCCTGAAATCGCTCTCCTAATAGCTAATCAAAATTAATTGCTCTCCAAAAAATGACTTTGAAAAATAGATTTTGTCTAGTAATTTGTTTTAAAAATCGAAATTTTAAAATTATTACCTAATGATATGTAGAAGTTCTGGAAGGTCTATGTCGAGTGGAGAAGATCATTCCTGTAATCGCTCTCCTAATAACTAATAAAAATTAACTCTTTTCCAAAAACAGTAATTGAAAAATATATTTTTAATTAATTTGTATTTTAAAATTGCAATTTTATTAATGATATCTAGCAAAATATGAGACCTAGCAAAATAGTTAAATGGAAAGTGTGTGTCAAATGTAACAGACTATTTTTTTTTAAAGTCAAATTCTACCTAATTCTATCTAATTGTATTCCAATAATTTTTAATGAGCTGCGATTCTATTTAATTTTTTTTTAAACATAATGTTCAAAAACCTAAACTGTTCCCCTCTGAAAACATTCACAAAACAATACAACAATAAAGACACCACAGTTTGTGGAGTCAAGACCTACTCTAAGATTATTTATGAGTGACAATTTAGGTTGTGTATATTTACTTGCAAATTTTAAAAACCTTTCAAGACTTTAATTAATTAATTAAAGTTTAGTTGCATTTATTTTTGTGTTGTTTTAAATATTTATTAAAAACTATTAAGCTTTCACTCAAATGCGCTCATAAACATAAAGGCCAAAACAAGGCAACCAGACGATTTTGGCCTGGACTCGAAATATTTCATAAGAAATTATGGAGTTTGAAATAGAACGCGTGTATGAGCCACTGCGAGGGTACTCGGTCGCCACACTGGCTCTCTGCTCCTGGGTCAGGGCTATGACACTCTGTGGCTGAGCCGGCCCCTCACAGCGCCCACCGGCCTCGTCTGTCTTGCCTCGCTTACATGGTCTCTAGTCGACCATGTGGACGTATAACTTGAAAAATAAAAAAAGTAAATAAAATGAACAGGACCTAAACTAACTCCAGACTGGAGCAGAGATGACAAAAACTATCACTTACCTTAAGGGGGGGGGGGTTATGTACAGTATCCACAAGGTACGCGATGTAACATTAGTTTCGATGTTTAAGTAGAAAGCAAAGTGTAATTTGATCAAAACAGCAACAAAAAGGAGAATACCATAGATATAAATTAATTTTAAATGTAAACTGAAATTTTAAAATAAACAAACGTTTGAATAACAATTGATTATATTCTCACAAGTAAATTAGAAATTATCTATTGGCTGTTAAAAGAAACTCTCTATGTATTATTTTTATATAGTTAAGAATTGTAAT
Organism: Stictocephala bisonia; assembly: GCA_035578905.1. Classification (NCBI taxonomy): domain Eukaryota; kingdom Metazoa; phylum Arthropoda; class Insecta; order Hemiptera; family Membracidae; genus Stictocephala; species Stictocephala bisonia. The sequence goes on from JAQJVL010004511.1 coordinate 31,488, forward strand.
CTAGCAAATATATATGGAATTATATTGATTAAAATTGTTTAGTTTAAAATCAATGAAAGTGCTTGTGGACTGTACAAGTGTTACCGTGCGAGAGGGGCTGCAGCGACTGGACCTGAAAGGGGAAAATAATTAGTGTAACACCTGGGTGGTAAATGACAAAATTGTGTGATGAACCCTAAAATAAAAATTAGTTTTCCAATAAAATTTCGTCTAAAAACAATCGATTGAAGTTGTGCATAAATTCAGATGATTGTTTTTAGACGAAATTTTCAAGGCTTAAACCTGGAGGTCAAATTCCATTATATGCCTTCTAATTACAATTAGGTTAGGTTAAGTTAGGGTGCGTGCGTGGGTGGGTAAGTACTTAGATAGGTTAGCTTAGGTTAAGTCAATGAGGTTATGTTATATGATTACAGCTGTATAGCAGATAGCTTCTATTTGGGGGGCATATAACGGAATTTGACCGACATTATTTTCCCATAACAATAACTTTGTTGTTTTTGTAGGGGTAGACGGGATAAATCAAATGTTTTTCATCCCCATAATAGTTTATTGTGAGTTATTTCTGGCCAGTAATCAAAAGGGTAGCAGTAAGTTTATTTCGTCATCTTTATCGTTTCCAGGCATCCTTGGGCGGCATTCAAAATTAACCCTATCCCTATCCTTGGGGTGTACATCTATCATCCACAATACTCTAAGGGAAGTCCGTGGTGGTGCATCTACTCGTTGTTCCCAACCAATGGCATAAGGGTTGTTGCCAACTAACAGTATTTTTATCGTGATAAATATATCAAACATTTTTGGTTACTGTTTGTGATCGGGTGTGTATCCAAAATGAGTATTTATAGTTTGTCTGACGTAAATCTGAGTTTTTTTCTGTAATGTAGTGTGAGTGAAGTTACTTATGGTGGCTCACTGTTATTGTATCCCATCTTATGTGTAAGGGTAAAAAAAGTGAGACCAGATAAAATGTGTTATTCGCCAACTTCTAAAAGGATTCACTTAATATAACGTGATTTGGATTACATTGAGTCAGGTAAACGAGTAAAAACCCGATCAGTGAAAAAGAATTTCTCATTTGGGTAGAAATATTCTATCTTTGGATATATGTCATGATACTTTAATTTCTAAGTAGTACGTGTATTTTTTTATTCAATTATCTAGCCCTGTTACACCCCAACAATAATGAGAAAAATTAAGTAGGATTTTCTGTTATTGGACGGATTTTTAAGTAATATTTCCGGCAGCGGCGAATAAAGCTTGATGAACCAAATCTTTGGAGCACCTAACTAACAAAAAGCTGTTCTGTTGAAAATATATTTAAAAAGCCCATAATGCAATTCTTAAAATCTTTCTCCATAGTTAATGAAAAACTATGACCAAACGCTAAAATAATAATTATTATAATTCAGTTAAACATAAATTAATTGCATTACTTTACTCAATTAATAAAAAAAGGATTCATTCGACAACTAAAATGTTAGTTCGTATTGTAACATTTGTAACTTATAAATCAAAAGTAATGTAGGAGCTAACAGGCCTCGAGGCTCTTTTTATAAAGTAATAAATGCATTTATTAACACCGCTTAAAAAAGGAAAGAAGCTAGTACGATGGGTAGCAAACCTAAGAATCTATATTAATAACATTGATTCAGTAAAACGATTAATATAAAAAAGTTATACAAATCAAGTGAGGAATGTTCTGAAGGGGTAGGTTTTATTCAACCCTACAAAAGTCCAGAAATATAACTTTTGTACATAATTCCTGAACTACAAGACTTTTGAACAGTTTACTCTAAAAAACATTAAAACAAGATAAATAAACTACTTTCATCTTCAACAATTTAAAAGTAGCCGAATTTTGAACTTAAACTCTTGAAATTATGTAACCTAAGAATAACAACTTAAAAAGTGTAAACAATAAAACCGAAATTTCTCTCTAAGTTTAAGTATTGTTAACATCACTATTAATCCAAATAAAATAAAAATAATTCATCAATAAACATATTAATGTAGTTCAATTTATTACATAGATAATATTCAAGCACATACTTATCTTCAAAATTGTTTTATTTACATACATTAGTAGTCTAGGTCTATTGTACTTTTAAAAATACAATTTAACTCCCATAGATACAGTCTTTACACAAGATAAACTAAAAACCCCTCTCACCTCTTCCCTAACCTTTTCGTTGGTTTCTGTTGATATCAAATATAATCCATGTTTTTGTACAAAAAAATCTGTTAAATGTTCATAATAGTTATGAAAGCCAAATTTTATGTTGACAAGCAAAATAATTTGTTATACTACTTGCCAACTTAACATGTTAACCTTAAAGTGAACATATCGGACACTTGATACCACAATTTTATTCTTTTTAACTTCACTCGCCAGTTACCATGGGCCTGCAGACCTGTGCGTGAACTTTATTCAACGAGTTAAGTACTAACTGTTAGCTCAGTTGGTGATTCGAACCTTGGGCCTTGCCCTCCGCAGTCCGAAGCCTTGGTCACTGAGTCACCATGCCGAATATCGGTGGCTATTGCAATACACTATTATAATAGTAATCTCTAACATAGTTAATTTAGTGAGGAAATAAAACAGTATTACATAAACAATGTAAGTATAACTTTATCGTAGCCATTGTTATTGTTATAAATCAAATTATGATTGTTTACATAGGCCTACTTCTTTTTAACTCATAGTGTACTTATTTAAATTATTGCGTAAATAAACGTGATCTTTAAGCACATATGTATTATTGAGAAATATAATTACCCTACTTTCATTTGAAAACTTTTTAAAAGAACATTATCTCAATTTCAAACCATCGCCAGATATTCTTAACATAACCTAAAACAACGTCTAGTTATTAAGTCCAATATTATATTACTTATCAATTCGATGTAAATTCAGTATAATATATTACTTAAATACAGTAAAAAGGTGTATTATTACCATTAGATCTATATAAATACCGATTTCATATAGGCTATTCTTATTTAAAACTTTGTATCTTCATTTCGTTGTACCGGATGTCTGATATGGGCTAAAACGAATTCACAATTAATTCCAATTTCACTTCAATTGAATTTCTTATTAAACTTAACTATATTCATAGTATTATAAGCTTTTAAACTTTAGTTTAACACAACGGCACAACTTGCGTTTTAATTCGAAACTAGAGAGGGTGTTCAAAACGTGAAAAGAACCCCTGTTCAGACTGGCACTACTTTTTTTAAAGGTATGACGTCATAAGATGCCATTTTGTAAAGAACTCTACCTATTCTTTACAAATCTTAATTTACTTACAAATGTTTGAAACCAAAGCATAATAGAGAATTTAACCTTTATAGAGAATTTAACTTATTTCCGTCAAATATTATATTAAGTATATTACAGTAGTAGGCAAATATCAGATAGTTACAGATAATCTTTATACAATGAAACAGTCAACCTGAAATAGATTAGGGTGGGTCAGTTCCGAAGTTATCTTGTTCTAAAACTAGAAGAATAAATATATCTTACCCAGCGGCACCTTCTCCTATACAAATTCCGTTTACGCGTATGTTTCACTGAATATATATGCAATAAATAATGAATGTTTTCACTGTATTCACTGTTAGTTAATTAATTTTGATAAAAATCAGGACCGCGTAAGAGTATCGACCAACTTTCATAACGGTCTAAACGAAAATGAACAATTAACTGCAATTCACGAAGAAGAAGAATATTCGACACAGCCTCCTCAATATTTTTTTTCTCTGTTATCACTATTAATTCATTATGGCTATCTAAAGATATAAAAAATGCTCTTATACTACGCAACATGACAAAGGATTTATGCAATAAATGAATTGGTAAAATTAATTAAATATTTAATGTAATACTAAACTAATATTATGAATAATTTATTTCAGTATAACCCTTGTTTATGTGTGTATATAAAATCGATGGAATAACGAAATATAACAGATGAATGACATTTAAAAACAAAATAGATAAATAAAGCTGATGTTTATTTACTGTTGTCAGTTTTATAGTTTATTTATGTTATGATCTCAAGTTACAGTACTTGTAAATATATAAATAAAGATATTTTTAACCAATCTCACACGTAAACTCAAATACGTAGGACTATGTACTTATGTTAATATATTACCTATTTGTAATATAGTTCGAAATGGAAAAATGTGATTATATTAGATATAAAACGCCGACCCAACTTTTTGCGGATTTTAAGGCAAATTATGATTGATTATATGAGTGAAGGATGTAGACCTACTATGTAAAATAAGAGCAATCATTTACAATTTTTTTTCTAAAGATGATTTTAACTTTTAACCATGTCAACCCCTGATACCTGATGGTGATGTCATATATTTTTGGCTTCATATTTTTGTATTAAATAGTGACTAGGGGATTTTTAAGTAGCTTGTATAATTTACCCTGTGGCTGAACTGCTTAAAATGCCTTGATATATGATTCCAAACATACTGCTACTGTTTTATTAGCCTTATTCTTAATCATATTTACTGTTAATTAAGATTTAAACTACTATAATTATCTGATGGTCTCTTTTCTGGTTTTTGAAGAGATATCAAGAAGTTTGCAAAGAAATTACTTTCTTCATACAAAAATATTTTAAAATTATAACCCTATTAGTAATCATATTTTAGTGTACAGGAATATTTAATTACTCCTGTTAAATGTTTATTGGAAGCTGATGTGTTTAATATGCTTAAAATTTTCATAAACGCACTATAATATATCGTGAATAACTATTTGATAGTTACTTTGGTACGTCCTTGACAACTATGGGTCTGAATTACTGTTATGAACTTCGTAAAACAGTTAATTCAAGGCTGTTCTTTTTGTGTTAATTTCCACAGTTTTTAGGTTATGTTTGTTTCTGTAATGTTTTCCCTCTATCTTATACTATAAAACGAGCAAGGAATTGTATGTACCTATTTCCAGTTCATTTTATTTCAAAAACGGCTCTACCGATTTTCTTCGTACTTTGTCTATAAAAGGTTTTCTACCTCAGGAATCCAATGGATTTGGTGACAATTTTGAGAAAACTCATTTTCTATGAGTTTTGACGATTCCAAAAGTACACAGTAAAAATATAGGAGACAGGCGGGTGGGTCAATACCACTGTTTAATGTTTACTATTTACTATTTCAAACATGTGAGTTATGATTTTATCTTATACTATAAAACGAGCAAGGAATTGTATGTACCTATTTCCAGTCATTTTATTTCAAAAACGGCTCTACCCGATTTTCTTCGTACTTTGTCTATAAAAGGTTTTTCTACCTCAGTGAATCCAATGGATTTGGTTGACAATTTTGAGAAAACTCATTTTCTATGAGTTTTGACGATTCCAAAAGTACACAGTAAAAAATATAGGAGACAGGCGGGTGGGTCAATACCACTGTTTAATGGTTTACTATTTACTATTTCAACATGTGAGTTATGATTTTAATTTATTTTTTTAAATAACACATGTTTTTCTGAATCTGTTAAAATGTAAACAAACCAAATATTATTGTATTTTTCTTACCTATGTCTAATATACACAATTCAGTTATTCTCGAACTTTATTTCATTTTTATTATAATTTCAACGCACCGCAACGCATATTTATGGTCATTGTAAATAGTTCATTGATAACTCAGTTTCAGTGTATTTTAACTTTTTCTTAGATGCCAGGCGGACGTCCTCCAAAACGACGTAAGTTTAATTTTATTAAAATGAGCCACCAATTACCGAATTTAAATGAATCCCAAGATACTGAAACATGCTATGAAGCTGAAATTGAAAATACAAATCTTGATTCAAACAATAAAACAAATCTTATGACTTGTATTAATACTTTGCAAACAACTTCTACAAATAATTCTGGAAATACCTTACAAACTTCTAGCAACTTTCTTAATTACGATTTGCCATCAACCTCGGGGGGGTGGGTAACATTTAATAATGTCGTCCAAACAACAATTTTTAATCGAAGAAAGTAATGATACTCCTGCTACTGCTAGACCAATGCGTAAAAGCGAAAGTTGCTTGCAGAGATAGATTGATAGGAGTTATTATGGTATATGAATGATTCACAGAGTCAAGAATCAGAAGAAAAAAGAATTCATCGGGAACGTAACAAAAAATTGAATGAAACAGCAGAAGAGCGTCAACAACGTTTGAGGTGATGATCTTTCAAAGTCACTCAACGAATCTCTCAAGAAACTTGTGTGCAAAGAAGTCAGCGGTTGAGTAATATGCGCGAAAGAGAAAATCAACGAAGAAATGAAGAAACTCCTGAAGAAAGGAGTCAACGGTTCGGATATAATGCGTCAGAGAATTAATCAACAAAGAAATGCGGAAACTCCTGAAGAAAGAAGTCAGCGATTAGATGATATGCGACAGGAGAAACAGCCAACAAAGAAATGTGGGAAACTCCTAAAAGATAGAAGTCAGCGATTAGATGCAATGCGTCAGATGAAAACAGCCAACAAAGAAATGCGGAAACTCCTGGAAGATAGAAGTCAGCGATTAAATGCAATGCGTCAGAGAAATAGTCAACAACGAAATGAAGAAAACTCCTGATCAAAGAAGTCAGCGATTAGAAAATTTAAGAATGCGTGCAAATGAAATTCGAGCTGCTGAAACCCATGTTTGAAGGGAACAGCGTGCTTGAAGAACAGCGACGTCGGAATGCTCGTCGCCAAAGACGTTTGTTAGCGAATTCGTTTAAGCCTACTTACAAGTTAGCTGTTCAAAAGTGACGCTGCTTGTCACCGTTTAGGAGAATTTAATGTTGCGTGGCGTGCATTGTGGAGCGTTACATTTTCCTGAGGAAACGCGTAGGCAATAGAAATAATAACTCATTTGGGGATTGCTGTTTGAAGGGTAAAATGATATTCAACATGCCTGATTTTCCCAAATGAAATTAGCAAAGACTTTTTTCGCATAGACATCCCTTATCTCCTGAATTTCATAAAAGATTAAAAATCTAAAACTCATCGTATGCCAATGGCATCTTATTCGTGCGATGATGACCCGTACAATAAATAACCGTGGAATATATACTTATATTGCCAACGGCCAGGTATATCATAAAATTAAATGCAGCTGCAACAGCCAACACAAACTTCAGAAGGTAATTTTGAAAAAACCTCTTTATGGACAGATGTATTTTCTCGATTCAGAGGAAGCTGTAACGGAGCGAGGAAACCATCCTCTAAATGATGGTATTATGTGCAAATTTTTTGAATTATTAGGGGGAAATCAAATTCCCTAAACTGAAAATCCTTTTTTTTACGAGGTTAAAATTTTGATGAAGAAGTAAGCAAATCAAGCTAACGAGAACCCGGGCCCCCTTTAAACAGATACCATAAACCCAAAAGTTTTTTGGCCCTTTTTTCACTTTGCCCCGAAGGGACTTGAACCAACAAAAATACAATGTTCCTCCCAAAACAAAAGAAGTTTGTTGGGCCCGGGGTTTTCTTTGAAAACCCGGGGTTTCCCCAAAATTTTCCCAGATAATCCACCCTTTTTATTTAAAAAACGAGGGGAAAATTTATGCAAATAAAAGAAAAATATTGATAAACACGCAAAAACCCTAACATACCCACTATTTTTTCCTAAAGGGAACTTTTTGGGTTTTTTACCGGGTATTCTGCTTTAGAGAAGGAAAACCAATAAAAGGTCCTAACAAAACTTGAACTTTCACCAAAAGAATTGCTTTTTTGAAACCCATTTAAACACAATGTATTTCAAAGGACGGGAAAACCAAAAAGGGGAAAATGATTTACGGGAACCTTAAGTTTTAAAGCCCTTTGCATTTTGGGGGGGACCCTTTGTTTCAACCCCCCATTTTTGAGAACCTACATTAAAAATAGAATATGATAAAATTCAAAAAGGGGTAAAAAATTGGGAAAACAAAAGAAAAAACTTTCAGACATTTTTACATCGTTTCCCAAAAATTTTTTAATGGAATAGCACAAAAAAATTTAAAGCTGTTTTTGGGGGAAAAGATTATACTTCCATCGTCTTTTTTTTGGCTCTTTCTAGATATTAAATTTTGGCATTTTGAAGTTCTATGGCACTTTGGGTTTAAAAACGGGTCTCCTGACTTCCTTTTTTTTAAAATACCTTAATCCGGGCTGGGGGGGAATTAAGGGAAACTATAAAGATAATTTTAATGAAAATGGTGTGGGCTGGCAACAACTACTCAAGATAGACCTGAAAATAATTTTCTAGGGTTTGCATATTTAAAATTTGCGGAGTTAAAAATTTAGGGAGTTTAAAATAAAAATCAAATTTTGGGGAAGTTTCTGCTTTACGTTTAAAACTGTAGAATTTCAAAAAAGAGAAAGGGGTGCCTTTCAAAGCATTTGTTAATTTTAATTAAAAACAAGAAGATAAGATTCACAATCCTAAGAACTAAATTTTCTCGTTTCAAGAAATACCAGACTTTGAAGACGATTTCCCGAAATACGAAAAATTAGTTTTTAAAAAAATTTTTTGATTCACAAGCTTTTTGGCGAAAAAAAATCAAAAAACAACCCTGCATGGGGTTTAAAAAACGGGAGAAAAAGTTTAGGTTTTTAAATTTCCTATGGGATTCCCCAAAATACCAAAAACCCCTTTTTAATTTGATGATGGGAAAGGGCCCCAATTTTAGGGAAAAAGGTATTTAATCCTAAATTAAAATCAAAAAATAAGATTTTTTTGTTTTGAAGAAAACAAAATTTTTCGAAAAAAATGCTCAAGGTCAAAAAATAACTTTGCGATAAAACCCAAAGTTGCTCCTTACAATTTCCCTACTTTTTTGAAAAAAATTTGACTGCCACATTAAAAAGTTGAAAACGTTTTGGAAAGCATTCGGCGTTAAGTATCTTTAACAAATATATTTAAAAAAGGCCCCTGATTGTGCTGCTTTTAAAATTTGTTCCCCAAAACAAACCACTATAAAATTATAATGAAGCAGATAAATTTATTCAAGGTAGATGCTAAAACCCCCCTTGGGCTTGCTGGGGATTATTTGGGGGAAAAAGGGGATCCAAAAAAAAAAGTTTTTGTGTTTCAGGGGGCCCGAAAATCCCTTTTTCCTGGTCAATATCGAGTACAAAATATTGGGAAAAAGCTCAAGAAAGGGTTTTCCTTTGATAAAAGGTTTGAAAGGGTTTTTAATGTTAGAAGGGTTACTTCCGAACAAACCCCCAAAAAAAAAAACAACGGGATTGAAAACCCAAAGACCCAAAACAGAAAAAAAATAGTTTTTTTTTTCTACTGGCAAATGCCAGAATTTTTTTCGATGGGAAAAGGGAAAAAAAAGTAAATGGGGTTTTAAAGACAAAATGGAATATTCGAGGTTTTTGGGTAAAAAAAAATACATTAAAGTTACATTGTTGCACAACCTGAGTTGTTTTTTTAACCCTTTACTTTTCGTATCACGTTAACGACGCCCGTGGGGTTTTTTTTCGATCTGCTTATGGTTAAAAGGTGTAAAATGTAACTCAAAAAAACAGGCTTGCTTAACAAGGTTTAACTTACGATTATTAAAAAAATGGATTGGGGCTTACAAAATCAGCATTAAACGAAAAAATTTCCAAAAAGCAAAAGAAAACTCTTTTTACACAAAATTTTAAAATTTTGGGTGCTCCTGAAAATCCGAAAGAACCTGGGGGGAAAAACTTTTTTAAAAAAGATTTGGCTGAAGATTTTTTTTTCATCCCGGGCCCAAAAAATGGTAAATTCTGTTTATTAAAACAAAATTTGAAAAGCTTACAGAATTATTTGCTCAAATTAAATCCCCCAAATTTTTCCAAAACAAAGGGAAAGGTTTGAAAAATTTTTAATTTTGGGTAGACGATTTCAAATGGATGATATTGATGGCAAAGATGAAATAAAAGATGACATAATTAATATTGATCAATCTTTTGGGACTTTGGGGAAGAAAATGAAAAAGACAACTTCGTGGGAACCAAAATTGGGAAAATGGGTTTAAATTTCCCAAAAAAGATACACTTGAAAAATAATTTAAAAGCAAAAATGCTTTTTTTATTTGCCCGGGCCCGGGAGGAACCCGGAAAAAAAAATTATAAAAAAACTTTAATCATGTTCTTTTAAGGCAAAAAATTAAAAAAGTAAAAAGGGTATGGCTTTTTTCAGGAAACGGCACAATGGCTTTTTTGCCAAAAGTCCCTCCCTTCCCATAAAACTTGTGGCTTAAAAAGTAACTTTTTTCTGGGAAAATCTGTTTTCCCAATTTTAAAGTCTGGATCACTTTAAACTAGGGGGCTTGCAAAAATTTTAAATTTTTTTTAAAGGGATGAAGCTCCTATTCTTCCCCAAAACGGAAATTCAAAATATAGATTGGGGTTTTCTACGAAGTAAAAGCGAATCCAAACTTTCCATTTGGGGGGAAAAGTTTTTAGTTCCCAGGGGAGACTTTTCCCACAGTGTTTTAAACCCTTTTTAACAAAAAAGCTAATCGAAGGGGAACTTTTGAATTTGCAATAAAAAAAAGAGCCCATTTAAAAGGGATAAAAATTTTAAACTTTTTTTTACTAACCAGAAAATATGCGTGTCCCCATCCAGAAAAGCTGGAATTTTCTAATTAAACTTCTACAAGTTGGGAATTGGGGGAACTTTTTCCAAAAAAAGAGTTTGGGTGAAATTTTAAATTCCAAATGAAAATGATTTTTAAAAAGGTGAAAATAATTGGGTGAAAATTTTTGGGCAACTGCTTGCTTAAAGACAATATGTAAATATTAAAACCCGGAAAACTTGGCCCGTTAAATAAGGACGTAGCCCCAAAATTAAATTCTGGAAAACAAAGAAAAAGTTGGGGGGTGAAAGTAAGCAATATAAAAGTTATGATTTTAGTAAAAAAAAATCCACCGAAGATACATTTCAAAATTTTCTCCTGAATTTTCAAAATTTAATTGAAATTTCAGATTTTTTCCTCCACATTAGCTAAAATTAAAAAAAAACACAATAAAAAATGCTTTTTGAGAAATTTTTGAAACTTGGGGAAAGGGCTCTGTAATGGGGGTTTTTGACTCCCTGTTACCCAGTTTATGCAAAAAATTTTTAATTAAAAGGGGGAAAATTTTTAAAAATGGGGAACATTTCGGGAAAAAAGAAAGTACAAAATTCCCCCGAATAACTCTTGAAACAAACAAAAGTCCGTTTTGGGGGGCTCAATTCAAAGACTAAAATTTTCCCGTCAAACCAGCATTTGCAAAGACAAAACCCTAAATCTTTAAGGCCCAAAAAATTTTAGTAAGTTTTAAGAAGTCCGGTTTTTTATGGGACGGTTTTGCTTACGTAGCATTTTCAAAAAAGTTAAAAGAGAAAAACAGTCTAAAAATTTTAATTTCCAGCAAAAATAATAGTGAATTTTAAGGTTAAACACGAAATGTTGTCTGGACGAAGTATTTAAATAACGCCCTATTAATAAAAACGAACCTGATTTGTTTCCAAGACGAAAAACTTTTTTTTTGAAAATTTAAAACTTTTGATTCAAACAAATTTAATTTAAATTTTTTACAATTTTTTTTAACATTAAAATCAAATTACTTGTGTTTTATGTGATTTATTTCTGGCATTTTTAAATTTTTTAAAATTTTTTAAAAAGAAAAACTTTTAAAATTGAATCAATCTTTTCCATAAAAAATTTTGTTTGAATCTTTTTTATTTTATTTGGGATTTAATTTTATTTTTTGTTTTTTTAATAAAAATAATACTTTTTTTGTAAAAAAATTTTTTTTTATTTTATTTAAAAAACGAGTATATTTTATTCCCAAACAACCTTTTCAAAAAGAAAATTTAACAATAAAAATAATTCTCTAGCAAAAAATTTTTAAATATATTTTTAAAAATTTTTTTATAATTTGGGGGATAATTATTGTGTTTATAACAAATCAAACAACAATAACAAAACCAAAATTTTTTCAGATGAAACACAAAACCCCACGGGGATCGGGTTTCCTGGGACTTTTGATAAAAGGGAAGAAAGGGTCAATTAAAAAGCTTGGAAAAATGTAAATTTTCCCCCAAAGTTTTTTTTTTTGTTTACTTACGTTATTTTATATCGTAATTTCCAAAAAATATTTAATAATACGTTTTTTCAAATAAAATTGGGTTTTTTTTTCCGTTTAAAGTTTTTTTATGTTCTGTTAAAAAAGTCATGGCTTTGCTATCAACTAAAGAAAAACAGACGAGAAATTTTAAAGTCCTATAGTTTTCTAATAACTATAATTTTGGGATTCTTTAAAAAAATTAAGAAAAAATAAAGACAAAAAAATTTTGGAAAAACCTTTATTTAAAAAATGTAAACCATTTAATTTTTAAATCGATTTGAAAAACAAGAGATAGATGATCCCATTTTTTTTTTTTTTATTTTTTAAAAAAAACGGGAAAATTTTTGGGATTGGTAGTTGATAAAAATTTTTAAAGTAAAATAATTTAAAAGTTTTACTTATTGGGTAAAATAAGTAGGGGACAATTTTTTCACTAAATTGTCCAAACAAATACCACTATAATATGAATGGGGGGGACAAATTTTAAATATTCTATTGGTTTGGGGCTGTATGTGCCAAAAGCGCCCTTTTTCGGGAAAAATTTTTATAAAAAGGGGGGAAACCCTTTCCCTTTTTATCGTCATTCAAAAATGGGATAACCCTGCCCTTTTTTTGG
>JAQJVL010004512.1:0-44174 GCA_035578905.1 Stictocephala bisonia
TAGCATAAACATACGTTAGGAGAAAAATGATTGATTTTACTGTATAACAATTTTCAAAATGGAACAATTTCAAGTTTAAACCCTAAAAAACTCATAAACCAATTATTATATTCAAAATTGCTTTTAATAATGTTTTTTAGACAACGTAATTACAAACCCAATGATATAAAAATTTTCAAAATCGGATTAAAAATACAAAATATTATAATCTATATAACGTTTTGTACAATGCAATATGATAGTACAATGGGCAACACACATGTAACAGCTGATAATAATAAAGTAATTTGTGGTAGTCTTAAATCAGCTGATAAGTACAAAAATAAACTTATTTTCATATACTACATACTTTATACTCATCTAACGGGGTTCCCGAAACCACTGCCACGAGTGAAAAAATCCCAATGAGCCACAGCATCCTGCAACAACAATTACGATTATATTACAATTTTAATGTATAATAGTTTCGTCGTATAATATTTTATCTTTTTTTAATCTCTTAGATATATATTTTTTTAATTAACATTACGTGTATATTATTTTAAACTATAAAAAAGATCTTTTGATTAAGATCAATTTCAGACAATCTCCTATATATGGCATATGAATCAATACTAGTTCCTCAAATAAAATAAGAAAAGTGTCAACAATTGTAAATCTAAAACATAATTCCAATATACTTATGTCTTATTATTTTTTAATATTTCCGTGACAGAGCTAAGTTCACGTTTTACAAACATTCTAAATTTGCTCCTATAATCGAACGCATAGCCTCCCTTGAAAATAACGCAATGGGCAGTTATTGCTATGTGATCCATAGTATTAATTTTAGCTCTCAATCGGATGACGCATCATTTGCCATTCCTCGCCTATATTCCACTAGTTCCGTTTTTACATATGTGAAAGTTCCTCAATAAAGTCCACTCCTTACGAGGGAGGTTCATTCCACCGACAACAGCCATAGGGTTTGATACCGGAAATTTTGTTGACTCTTATCATGTCCCAAGTTATATCACAGTTGGATTTTTGCAATACACCATTTGTCAATATAAAATAAACCACCCCACCAATTGAAGCCATCGTAGAGGGGTTGCTTTGAGAGATCTACTCATAGCCCTCATCACTCTGTTCAATTGAAATCATACATGTGTAATGTTAAGCCACACAAGAACATGACATTCATCAGTACAGTAAACTAGGGACAAGTGTGTCGGACGTGTGCGTTGGTTCGCCAAGACGATCCAGCAACTTTCTATACAATTTTAGTGCAGGTCCTCACTTTAGCTGCAGCTTTATGAAAATGACTATAAAACAGATTGATCAATCAAAACTGACTACCAAGTATTTTTTGGACGTCAGCGTGTTTCAGGCTAACACCATCTAAACGGTGACACATTTTTTACTACCTCGTCTATCACTCAGGTTACTTATGTATTTTTTTGATAGGGCTTTATTTTCAAGGTTCTAAAATATTTATTGCGTTTGACTATGTAAAGTATAAGTCTTCTTTCTGTTTTTGGTATGTCCTCGTTCTGAGCTATGAGAGCAATTACGTGTGTTCTTATATGAATTTTCTAGACTGGGATAACAGCAGTGTATACTTTAAATAAAAAAGGAGCAAGAACTGAGCATTGAGGCAGTCCATTATTTAGGTTCATAAAAGAACATTCTAAATGTTCTATCTTATAATTTGTCTTATAGCTTTATTGATTACTTATTTCTGTTTAATAGCTATACATCACATCTTTTTTTAATGTTATATTTTGGCTATACAGTCTGAAGCCATTTCCAATCATTTAATAACATATATAGTTTTTAATAAAATATAAATTAATTAGTACATCATATGTTTCTTAAAATATTTAACAGATGATTGATAAATGACAATAGTTGAATATATACTATATTATAAATGTTGATAAAAAATTTTTAGTCACTTATTAATTTTGATTTTATTTAATATAATATTTATACCTTTATCTGATGTTATGAAAGTTGTAATAGTAGGATTTTCTAAATACTGTATCGTGTAAATAGTTATGCTCTGAAAGAAGTACAAGCTATGTTTCTCATGTTTCAGCTAAGAATTGTAAGCATTTTCAATTTATTTTCAAGTTTTTATTTACGTTTTAAGGTTTATTTTAGCTGTACATTTTATTTTACTTTCTTTCAAACTATTTTATAGTTACTTTTTATTATTTTAGGTTCTTGAAAGATATTTTAAATGTTTTTATGTTTTTAAGGCTATTATCAGTTTTTTACTTTCCTTTAAAGTTTGTTGAGATATTTATAAAAAAACGTCTCCCAAGTTATTTTTAGCTATATTTAAGCATTTATCGTATTTAAAGTTTTCAAGTCCCTATAAGAGATAGTGTTTTTTTGCAAGATTTCGGTTTTTTAAGTTATTATGAGTTATGTCAAGCTTTTATTAGGGGTTTTTATTTATTTTAATTTATTTAAAGTTAAGTTTTCAAGATTTTTTTATAAATTTAATTAATTTTTTTTCTGAAAAAAATTACTGTTCAATAAATTAATTAAATCTAGTAGGGAGAGAGATGTTAAGTTAATGTAAATCATTTCAAGATTGTTCAAGTTATTCTTTAAAAGTTTGTTCAAGTTCTTACAGGTAATTAAGGTTTTAAGTAATGTTCTTGTATGTATAATGTTTTTATCCCTCAAGTAAATACTCATCAAACCCATAGCAGTAGCTGCCTTACCTATTTTCGCGTTCCTAATTTATTACAATAGGCGTGATATTTACACATGTCCAGGGTTAAAACAAAATTATTTAAATATTTTATACGTGATGTTCTAAATTTCATTCCTACAATAAAACAATTAAATTCATTGTGTCACAAAACATTAATTTGGGTATTAGTGAAAATTTTTTACACAGATTGTTAAGTATTTTTCTTTCTTTCTTTCTATATTCTTTTAACAGTTGACAAAGATGGATTGGATTTAAAGGATATGTTCTGGGAAATAAAGGAAACAATACAATCTCCAGGAGACAGGCGCAGAGTTAGGAAATACGATATTGTACGCTTGAGGATCGATTTTCAGAGTCCAACAACTATGGGAATGATGACATGAAGGTTTAAAACTAAAATTGACTACTCACCAAAAGGTGGCCATTAAGATTTCCTCTGACACTGGATCAAGCAGTGGGGGACTCCACGGACGAATGGTATCAAGGGGCGTGGTGATAATCTAATCTGATTGGAAGAGATGATTTTGGAAAGGGAAAGAGGATCGAAGGAGGACTTAGAGAGTTTGGAGAGAGGCTGTCAAGTCTTGGAACCATAGAGGTTCAGTAGCCAGGAGGCACTAAAAGAATAATGGAGGTCTCATCTACCACCAGTCGGACTCCACAAACGGCCGACACCAAAGGGGATGAGCTAGCCATCCTGACCTGACCACCAACTTCAGGGTTCGACTTTAACCGACTACTTCACAACCACTCCGTCTAATCAGGAATCAGCCTAGCCCACTATAAAGGGTGAAGATCGAAGAGGCTAGCTGGGACAGACGCACCTGTCGACGGGGACCACCTAATAGTCGTGGACATCTTCGTTGACGGCCCGAAGGCATCTAAACCCTTCGATGGGAGAGAAGACAACGTAATTGGGGTATGTGCAAGCAAATTCCATATGTCAGGGAAAAATCAGAAAATCCCATTGTTACCCCTGCTATAATTTGATTAAATAACTATCCATGAATAATTTATAAATACAGCAAAAGTGACGTATAATTTTCAAATAAATATAATCTTGTGTATATAAAAATAATAGAATAATATTAAAGTATAACTATATCATTTAAAGATGATTTATTTGAGGAATACTAAATAACAATTGTAAATATATTTTCACTGTCTATTGCGTAGTAAGAGAAATGAACATATTCATATCTTAAGGGGATTAAATACAATTATCTACAAGGGCTAAGTACCGAAATACTTGTTTTAAATGTATGATAATATTGAAGGGTACTTAAATAATAAATAATTTGTCCACCTAAATGTATGTAAATAATTTAAATTATTTAGAGAAATATATCCAGTATATTTTATTCAAGAGGGAATTTTATTGTATTAATGATATATTGTTAAGCCCCTGTTGAATTTACTAAATATAATGATTTGTCTTGCATTTAATTGTAAATAATTTATTTTAAAAGGGTCAAATCAGATTTGTGTAAACATTTATAATTTTAATATAACCTTATTAAAGGCGATAAAGAAATTAAAATCTGACCAATTCTTGTACTCTAATATTATTATTTACTAGAACATTAGATCACTTACATTGAATACTCACTTGTCTATTAAAGAATAACCTAGATTCAATTGAAAAATTTTTTAAATATGTTAGTAAACAATACATGTCTTTAATCAAATGCACATTTAAGATGGTAGTGATAAGTGGATAAAGTTTTCCACTATATTATTAAATAAATATGTCAGATTATCTGTTTCATTATTTGCATTAATTGGCCCCGATCTCAATCATTGATTCATACCTCTCACATTTATTTAATCTGCCAAGCCAAGTGCGTATATCAAACATAATTTTATTTTAATAATTTCTAATCAAGTTTAAGATTTTATATTTTAATTTAAGTCAATCACCAAGAGTTTTACAAGTTAAAAAGTATATATTTTGTTATATAACGAAAGGATTAAATAATTCTCAACTAACCACTCTGGATAGTATTAATTTATTATGGTCTGTATAGGGAATGTCACAAATATCTGGTGTCAACAATAACAATCGTTCGATAAACTTATACTTGGTTTACGATACCATAGTCAAAATAAACTAAGATTTTAATAATATAATGAAATAAGAATCCAATCTGATTTAAAAGTATGTTTAAAAACAGAATAGTTTTTCCAAACTGATTATTCCTATATGATTATTGGCTTAAATTTTACAATATTTCCTAATTTTTTGCGTATACTCTCCACAATACAAGTCAAAATTCAACACAGCCAACTTACCTCTTCAGGTACTTCTGACCACATTGAAAAGTAGTTTCTGTAGAGTACTACTCATATAAACTTAATGTTGTCTGTGAAATGCGTGTATCGTCAATAGTCAAACTAGTCCTACTAACTTCTTGTCTCCCATCTTTCTAAATACTTTTTGCACTAAATAAACGTCTTCAAATACTTGTTTGTTTGACTCATAATTTTTGACGTATTATGAGATAAAGAAGCATTTTAATGATACCTTTGAGATTATAAGATCATACACTATACATGTATAATAACAGGGAGTGAAGGTTTTTATTTTCGAGAGATCGAATTCCTACGTCAACAAATGTGTAATTTATCATCGTAAAGTACTCTAGTTGTTTTAATGTTAGGATATCACTATGTAACGACTTCTGGTGACTAATGGATGGAAACACATATCGTTACTAGACTAGCTCCTTCATAGGTATCATCATGTTGTAGCTCCTATCATATCGTGCTATCTTAATTAGTACCTTTTATTAAATAGAGGTTGTTTTTAATTTATAACTATATATTAATTTTTTACCACCAAATATACATTACCAGTATTTCATTTGAGAGGGTTCTTCTCGTAGAATCATCCTTATAAATTCCGACCCCCTTTATAATCTTGAAATATGTACAGTAATAGATCAAATAAATGCATGCGTTTAAATAAATGTAAGGCAACTTTAAACACATCATGGTTGGGCTATGTATCCAGATCAAACCCTCAGTACGTCCATGTGGAAGACACCAGTTTTGCGCCCTTGTTGATTCTCTACCTCAGCCCGTTTTCTCATTTGGTCCACTTTGTATCAACATTTTTCTGATATTGCTCTGTTAAAAACACTGATGAGTAGTCTCTGATTTGCTGAATTGCTTTTAATTCTCCTCTGAAAATCTATCAGAAGTATTCCTTTAAGTTTTCCTTTCAAGGAAAGCCAATAATCAAAGGCATTGTATGGGTGTGATGTATTTTAGTTTCTAAGCACCTAATGATCATCCTGAGAGTGGATTTCATTGCTAGAAGTGGTATTTTTCATCATCTGCAGAACTAAACCGTGTTTTCTGTTTCAATACTAGGATGGTGGTTCCTCTTCGGGACTGCTGTTTTTTTTTTTTTTTTTTCTTCCGCTGTCCGAGATATAGATTTTGAGATGGAACATCATCATTCTTCATTAATCGTATTCTTAATGATCACATCCACCTGACTAATACTCTTCCAGTACTTTCCCACCTATAAAAGCTTGCTTTGCCCAAGATGGAAGTCCTTTGGAGCATGGTTAACGAACTCCTTTACCAGGGAGTCATCGAACCCTCCTGCTCAGCCTATGCTACTCCAGCTTTCCTGATAGCCAATTCTAATGGGAATTCTAGTCTATGACTATTGTAACAATGTTTTGTTACATTAATTTTATAAAAATGAAAATATTAGAAAAATTACTTACAATATTAAAGTAGTTCAAACTCTATAAAATTTCAATCAACATTTTCCAGCTTTTCATACAAATTAGGAATCTTTCCCTCTCAAATAAAAAATTGTATTTTTCATTATAAATAAAATAACAAATAACTGTTACAGCAAGATCTTTTCTTGTCACGTCGGATCGAAATGTTTTCTCGAATTTAAGGTTTTGGTGACAGTTTTACGTTTGACTCCTCCTCAAAGCTCCCTGATTGGTTTGCATCCCTTTTGTTTGTTTCTATTTTGTGTAGGAGAAGGCCACGTAAATAGTTTGTGCAATGGTTTTCTCGCCCTGTTTCGCCACCACCTACAGCTAAATTGAGTTCACCGCTTCTTTAAACCATCCTTCGGATCCTTTTCTAAGTTTGCTATTTTTCGTACGAGAAGCTTTTCAAAAGTTGTGCTGAACCACAAAGTGTGAATGTTTGTTTGATTGTGCGTGATCTTTACTCGTCGTGATCTTTACTCGTCGTGATCTTTACTCGTCGTGATCTTTACTTGTCGTGATCTTTACTCGTCTTGCAACCCTTTGCATTAACTTGGCTGTTCTCTTGAAGTATGTAAATTCAACTTTCGTTTTTAACTTTTTTTATTCACGTTGTTGTCTTTTTACCCTGCCCTTTTTGCTGTTCCATCAAAAGCTAGTAAATGATCCTTTGTTTTTCTTGTTCTTTTAAGTGCCGCACTTCGAGCTACCTTTAAAAAAAATAGTTAGAATTTAGTAATAAAAAAAAGAATTTTATTGTTCTTTTGTTGTTTTACAGTTTCCGGAGGCAGAATAAAAAATCATAAAATCATAAATAAATACATTAAGAAATATAGAATCAGACAGAATTAAGCAATTAAAGAAAACAATTTATTGAACAGCGTTTAATATGGAATACTAAGAAGATAATAAATTACTATCAATATATGACACATTAAAAGTTAATTTTATTTTATTTTAATATTTAAGAACAGTTTTAAAGTTTTTTAAATTTTAAATAAGGTATTTTTAGAAGAAGTTTTATTTTATTCCATTTTCAATTAAATTTTACTAAAGAAGAAATTGTATATACTTTCAACTTCTTCTATTATTGAAACAAAAATTCCAATAAGTTACTCTACTTACATGATTAAAGAATATGCAAACTTGTTGTTACGTAAAATAGTTAATATTTTTTTCACATAGTGGAGCTTTTGTATTGTAATTGTTTAGTGTTGAAAGTAAATAATTATTGTCTTATCAAACGAGTCATTACTTGAACAACTCATTTAAACTTATTGACAATAGAAAAAACTAAATAACCTACAACTGTTCCATTGTATTAATCTTAACAATCCGAAACCCATTAAATATAAATGTCTATTGTTTAATCACTTCACAATTATCAAAAGAGTATAGTATTCGAATGACCTTGAAAATACCAACCTTAGCTTTTATTCATTGAACGTTTTATTGTCGGTTTACAATTAACAATATGGACGATCGTCATCACGAAAGAATCGATTAATTAATTCATGATTGGGTTTATGAATTTATGGTTACCAAACCGACCACCCACTATACATGCAATTTAGTTGGTCTGCCTCACTCTCTACATGCTGGAAATCATTACACACTAATTTAATTTACATAAAAAATATTAAATACTTAAATTTTTTTAATATAAAAAGAAGATCTCTTAAAATATGACTGTGTTCAACATTTTAGAAATATTTTACATATATCTACATATGTATACAGGGTGTCCCATAATTAAAGTGCCAAACTCTGGGAAAAGGTTATATGGGTCAAAATAAAGAGAAAAAGAAGAATATTTTTTTTCAAAAACGCTTTGTTTGCCAGATATCCGCCATTTTGAATTTTTTACAAAATAACTTTTATCTTTAAATTTTTCCAACCGATCTTTATACAACTCGGTAAGTATGTTAAAATAACAGAGACCTACTGTAGAAAAAATTCAACTTTGTCCAATTTAAAATTTCAAAATTGTGGCCATTTTAAATATTTAAACCAAAATGGCGGAAAAAAGGTAAAGAATACAACAATCTACTATGAACAATTGTTTTTAGACAATTTTATTTCTAATCTGTCAACACCAAAAACATGAAAATCGGACAAAAAATAACCGAGATACATTGAAACCATTTATTGAGTGACAACACATCATGGTATTAAAAAAATGAGAAAACTAATTAAACACAAAATAAAATCTTAACACAAGTTTTTTAAAAGTTATCAATTACAACAAATGTTCCATGTGTCCTCCATTCATTTCTATGACACAATTCAACCTCTTTGTCATAGACACCCTCATTCTTTCAAATACCCCAGGCTTTTGTCTTATCACCTCGCAACCTGCTACAATTCGTTCCCTTAAATCCTCAATATTGTCAACAGGGGTATGGTACACAAAAGCCCCATACAAAAAAATCCAGGGGAAACAATGTCAGGAGACCTGGCAGGCCATGGGATGGGCCCCCCGCCCTATCCATTTGTTTCCAAACACTTGATTTAAATGTCGCCTTACATCCAATGAAAAGTGTGGTGGTGCACCGTCTTGCATAAACCACATATTGTTTCTCAAATAAAGGGGTAAGCTTTCTAGCAGTTCGGGAAGATCTTGTGTTAAAAAATTTAAGTAAGACACACCATTAAGTTGGTTGGCTAAAAACAAAGGCCCTATGAGATTGTTCCCCACAATGCCTATCCAAACATTGAGAGAAAAGCGCACTTGATGCCTTCTTTGTGATATTTCATGAGGGTTTTCATCGGCCCAGGAGAGATTATTATGATAATTAAAAATACCTTCTCTAGAGAACCCAGCCTCATCGGTAAATAAAATGTTGGAGAGAAACAGAGGAAGTAATGCGATCTGTTGCAAGAACCATTGACATATGTTAATACGGGGTGGAAAGTCCCTATCAGTTAGGCATTGCACCCTTTGGATATGGTAAGGATACAACTGCTGATTATGTAGAATCCGCCACACTGAACTTTTCGTAATACCATGTTCAAGCGATATTCTTCTAACACTAGTACTTGGGTCTTCTTCCACGGCCGTCAAAACTATTTCTTGATTATTTAATGTCTGTACAGAAACAGCCCGTCCAGTCTTCTCAGTAAATTTTAGTGTTCCTCGTTCCCTTAAATTCCTGTGCACATTTACAAACACTTTCCTACATGGAATTCGTCGGTTGGGAAACCTTTCTGCGTAAAGGCGGCATGCCTCACGTGAATTCCATTAGCTAAGCCATAAATAAAATGAATATCAGTTAGCTCAAGATTAGAATAACTATGGTTCGGCATTTGAACAAACAGAATTTCAACCTAACCTGATCACATTAATGACGTTTGAAGTAAACAAAACAATGATAACAACAATGCAACAATACAACTCAACAACCACATGTTTTTTCATCAGTTTATTTTAATCAGCTGATCAGCTGATTGGGGCTATTTACAACAAATGGATTTGTTGCTACCTCTTAACACACATTTCAATGTATCTCGGTTATTTTTTGTTTGATTGTCATGTTTTTGGTGTTGACAGATTAGAAATAAAATTGTCTAAAAACAATTGTTCATAGTAAATTTTTGTGTTCTTTACCGTTTTTCCGCCATTTTGGTTTAAAAGTTTAAAATGGTCGCCATTTTGAAATTTTAAATTGGACAAAGTTAAATTTTTTCCTACAGTAGGTCTCTGTTATTTTAACATACTTACCGAGTTTTATAAGGATCGGTGGGAAAAATTTAAAGATAAAAATTATTTTGTAAAAAATTCAAAATGGCGTGTATCTGGTAAACAAAGCGTTTTTGGAAAAAAATTATTCTTCTTTTCTCTTTATTTTGACCCATATAACCTTTTCCCAGAGTTTGGCACTTTACTTATTGGACACCCTGTATATGTATCTATCTATATCTATATAAGCCAAATTGACTCACTCACTCATCACGAATTCTCAATAACTATAGCACCTACAATGCTGAAATTTGGTATGTGAGTTACTTTTAGGTCGTAGGTGCTTGCTAAGAAACGGTTTTAAGATATTTTATTCCTTTTTATAATAATTTAGAAAATAAAAATTGCCATATACACAATGTATTATAAATGTAAACAAATACCATCTGTAATATAAAACACATGTGTTTACTATTACTAAAATTAAAATCATAAATATAATAAAGGAAATAAAATCAACGATAAATATAATAAAGTACCCTTTTATTCATTTTTTATAAAAATATATGACTAGTATATCTATATAAGCCAAATTGACTCACTCACTCATTACGAATTCTCAATAACTATAGCACCTACAATGCTGAAATTTGGTATGTGAGTTACTTTTAGGTCGTAGGTGCTTGCTAAGAAACGGTTTTAAGATAATTTATTCCATTTTATAATAATTTAGAAAATAAAAATTGCCATTTACACAATGTATTATAAATGTAAACAAATACCATCTGTAATATAAAACACATGTGTTTACTATTACTAAAATTAAAATCATAAATATAATAAAGGAAATTTTCTAAATGCAGGTTGATGTGAATTAAATTTTAGTAATCATCTGTAAAGTTATTATATTATGTTACCTACACCTGAGATTTGAATGTTGTTGTGAATGTGCAAGGTTTTTGTTTGGTTATGTTCGGAAAGTGTAGTATCAGTATGATGTTTGTTTTTAGAATTAAAACTTTGAACAAAAACTGTTTAATGAGTGAAGATGAGTGAAGAAATAGTTTCCATTAATGGAGTACAGGTTCCGCACCGATTGGTTAAGATGCCCGGTGACGGCGCTTGCCTATTCTTTTCGTTGGCATTTCTGATCTACGGGGATTTATCAAGGTCTGCACAAATACGGGCCGACATTGTAAATCATGTATCTATAAATTGGCAGAGGCTACAGGAATTCACTGAGGATGCATCTTGAGTCCCATATATTAACAGACTGGAGTACATTGCTGAAATGTCCCGGCCATACACCTTTGGAAATACTTGCGAGCTTAAGGCGGCTGGGGAGATATTCCCATTTAAGTTAGTGGTATTCCAAAATGGCATCCTTCGTGCTGAATTTGGGGAGGCCATTCAAGGAATCAACCGAGTTCGGTTCACGGGGCATCACAGACAAGGCCACTATGACGTTTTGATTCCGTTGGCACAACAGTCCGACAATGGAATTGGTCATCAACAACCGACCATCAATGATCCAATTGAATGTAATCCGAATTCTTCGTCCTTTGTGCCACAGCCCGACGAAACTTTTACATCTTCAACGCCTGTTACAGGGCGAAGAGGACAAAAACGTAAAAAAAGATTTTCAAATTCAATAAGATCAAAACAATTAAAGGGAGCTAATAAAAATTATGTAAAAAAGAACCCTATTGTAAATAGAAAGTCAGTTAAAAAGTATGCAGCTAATAACCCTGATATAAATAGAAAGGCAGCTGAAAAGTATGCAGCTAATAATCCCGATGTACACAGAAAGGCAGTTGAAAAGTATGCAGCTAAGCCTTGGACTAATAAGTCAATGAGCGGGTTTGAATATGACCTTCAGACTAATTATTCTAACGACAAGGTTGTTACTCTCGGATCTAGATCTCCCTGTGTATGGTGCTCTGCGCTTAAGTGGAACGATGAGGCACCTGGAATGTGCTGCAAAAACGGAAAAGTCCAGCTCCCGTCCGTTGAGCCCTACCCTGAGCCCTTACACAGTCTCCTCACTCATCATCATCCAATGGCGGAGCATTTTCTTTCTTCTGCCCGAAAATACAATGGATGCTTTCAAATGACATCATTTGGAGGCAAAGATGTAAAGAAGGTAACTTTATGCCAACATTTAAGGTGCAAGGGAAGGTATACCACAGAATAGGGTGCCTGTTGCCAGAACCTCAACAGCAGCCATCATTTCTCCAGATTTATTTTGTTGGTGATTATGACACCGAGAGAGACATACGCTGTGGTATATACAATGGTGTCAATGCTGAACTGGTAACCCAACTGCAAAAACTGCTCCATGAACACAACAAATATATACTGGATTTTAAAGTTGCAGTTGATTCTATTCCTCAGGACCAGAAGGATTTCCAAGTGTTAATTAAAGCCGATAAAAAGCCTTCTGGAGAGCACAGAGGTCGATATAATGCCCCCCACGAATAGAGAAATTGCAGTAGTCATTTTTGGCTAAAACTTCGAGAAGAGAGACATTGTTATCAAAAGCATATACTATTCATACATCATTGTTGACACTTTTCTGATTCTATGATTTTGTATTATATGCTCTTAATTTATGCTATTTGATTATTATACTATGTGTTTTGTAAGCCTACATACATTCAGTAACAAAGACATTTACTACTATTCACCGTTGCGAAGCACGGGTACCAGCTAGTATATGTATACATATACCAGGTTTATATACATCTGGTTTAGTACGTTTTACGTACAAGCAAATTTATGTATTGTATTTTTTATTGTATACATGCTACTTGGATACAAATATTTTATTATTAAAAATTTACTAATAATAATCATTTTTCCATAGTTTTATCAGTTAAATTAGTTAGATATTTTTAACTATATTGTTCAATATTACTTTTATATTAAATAGTGTTTTAAATTTTAGAACATAAAATATAGAATTACTAATCATTCCAGTAAATCACGTATATTTTGGCATAAGTTTAATTTTACGAAAAAGTATTCTATAAATATTGTTAAACGCTGTCATGACTGGATACATTTTATACATATGATAGGAAATGTTTTTTTAGATTAGTTAGTGATCTATCAATCACATAACTTTAAATTATTAAAAATGTGTTACATATTTAGAGATCAATTCAATAACTGTTGCTTGTGATTTGACGTTACTTTTATTTCATATATTTAATGGGACAAGAACAAACATATCTAAACAGAATCTCAACAATTTTGGTTGCAAACATTCGTGAAACAGTTAATCGGTTTATTTATCTGAAAACGTAGTTACTTACCTTAAAATTAATCTTTAAATCAAACGAGGCGTTTTTTAATAACCTTAGGACAGTAAGGTTTTCTATGTCCTAAACACAGAGAAGAACCTTACTGAATATACTGTTCTCTCTCGTCTAAATCGTGTCTACTTAATTTAGGAAATATTTCAATTGAATTTGTTTAATAAACAACATAGTTTTTCATTGTTTTATTTTTGTGTTCTTTGTTCAGGGAAAAAGTAGTCCCCGGAACAGTTTTGGAATAATTAATTTTTAACTATGTAAATTTTGAAAACATAAAATGTAGTTATCATGGAACAACGCAAGACGTAATGATTACAATCAGAAACATTGATATAGGATCATTTACATCTGTTTTATTCCGTACTATTCATGTATTTTGGTACATTAAATAGCTATCATTTAGTAACTTCATTATTTATCTGTGTAGTATCATACTAACTTTTCGGTCCAATATATTTTATAGTTTAAAATATTGTATTTCTTAATTTTAAATAGAGCTTTACTGTAATTAGAATATTTCAGATCAATATATATAATATATATCATATTATTTTCGTATGTATGTCTTAAATGTAAAAAATAACTAACTTTTTCTCATCAAATACACAACTAACTTAAACTTAATATAGAAGAAAGATTTTAACAAAATTATATTTGCTAGTTTTCTTATAAGTTAACCTACTTTTGTGACCAAATAGTACATCTTAACTGTGATTTTATTATTCCGTGTTCCTATGTCCGGGCTTGTATATTGCCAAGTACTGCCTTATTTAGTACTTTACTTGGAAAATTAACTTTGCCCAAAGAAACAAGAAAAGTACTTACGATTACTGATCAGAAACTAGTAAAATGCAACTTTTTGTTGAAAACAATTATATACTAGTTTTACAATCCAGGCATTCTATGTAATTTTATCCTGTTAGATATGGAAGCAAAAAAGATCATAAATATAAAAATTCCTTTCTTATTCAATTCGTAAAACAGCGACACATTTAATTATTCTAGCATTAAAAAATGTATTTGTCACTCTTACGTTGAAATGTTCATCTTACCCATTCTTAAGTGTTATTCTAATTTAACAAAATTAATGTTATTTATAAAATATATTTCTTTTCATCACTTTAATTATTTTATATATATATATGTGTGTGTGTGTGTGTGTGTGTGTGTGTGTGTGTGTGTGTGTGTGTGTGTGTGTGTGTGTGTGTGTGTGTGTGTGTGTGTGTGTGTGTGTGTGTGTGTGTGTGTGTGTGTGTGTGTGTGTGTGTGTGTGTGTGTGTGTGTGTGTGTGTGTGTGTGTGTGTGTGTGTGTGTGTGTGTGTGTGTGTGTGTGTGTGTGTGTGTGTGTGTGTGTGTGTGTGTGTGTGTGTGTGTGTGTGTGTGTGTGTGTGTGTGTGTGTGTGTGTGTGTGTGTGTGTGTGTGTGTGTGTGTGTGTGTGTGTGTGTGTGTGTGTGTGTGTGTGTGTGTGTGTGTGTGTGTGTGTGTGTGTGTGTGTGTGTGTGTGTGTGTGTGTGTGTGTGTGTGTGTGTGTGTGTGTTGTGTGTGTGTGTGTGTGTGTGTGTGTGTGTGTGTGTGTGTGTGTGTGTGTGTGTGTGTGTGTGTGTGTGTGTGTGTGTGTGTGTGTGTGTGTGTGTGTGTGTGTGTGTGTGTGTGTGTGTGTGTGTGTGTGTGTGTGTGTGTGTGTGTGTGTGTGTGTGTGTGTGTGTGTGTGTGTGTGTGTGTGTGTGTGTGTGTGTGTGTGTGTGTGTGTGTGTGTGTGTGTGTGTGTGTGTGTGTGTGTGTGTGTGTGTGTGTGTGTGTGTGTGTGTGTGTGTGTGTGTGTGTGTGTGTGTGTGTGTGTGTGTGTGTGTGTGTGTGTGTGTGTGTGTGTGTGTGTGTGTGTGTGTGTGTGTGTGTGTGTGTGTGTGTGTGTGTGTGTGTGTGTGTGTGTGTGTGTGTGTGTGTGTGTGTGTGTGTGTGTGTGTGTGTGTGTGTGTGTGTGTATTTATATAATCTGCACAATAGAACAGCTTATTATAAAGAATTATGTAATCAAAACATATATATTAAATACATGCTTAATAATCCTTGAACATTCAAATATTTATATGAACGTATTTTTATTTTCAAACCATATTTTTATATATTACGTTATTAATGTTAAAAAAACTTTTAATATTACTGAAAAACTGACTTAACCGTCAATTTATGTCAAAGACTGTTGTACCCAGACTCGTCCCATCAAAATGGCTACAATGCATAATTTCAGTTGTGAATAAGGTTATTAGTCAATTTTAGTTCATTATTGCCTTTTTCTAAATACTACGTTACGGCTTATTTCAATCATGGTACATTGGCTTTGTTTATACCATTTTTAGAGATGCATATACTCGTATTTTCATACATATTATTTTACACGAGAGATATTATAAAACAAAAGATAAAATATAAATATTAATTATAATTTATAATTGTAATAACATCTAAATATAATATCGATTATAACAACAAAAAGAGTTACAGAACTACATTACCTTACCTGTACATTATATTAAATATACCAATACAGTACATATATTGGTAAATTTACACTGATCAAATTATATTATTTCGCTAGGACACTTATAACCATCCTATGAAGAGATAAGTACGCTCAATTTACAATTATTCTATTCGTAGCACTCATATCTTACAGTTAATATAACAAACACAGTTGGTTATGGATTATTTGTTTGTCTATTGGTTTCTATGTTCTAGTACATATAATATTTACTTGTATGAAATTAAGATCAAATATTAAAAATCATGGAAATATGTTGAAAGAAATTACTTTGTATTGTATAAATGCTAAATACCTTAGATTTGTCTATATTGTTAGGTTTTCAAACGCACAGGTTATGTTTAGATAAACATGTTGGAAGTTTAAGAGAAAGTGAAGAGCTAGACAAGCCAAATTCTAACAAGAGGGTCTCAAATACTGGTCAAATTGACATTACGTTATTGTATTTTTCTAATTTATGTTAATTTTCATTTTATTATCGTATATCTTACATAAATTAACTTTCTCTGTTATTACACTTTATTATTTTGATTCTTGTTGTGTTCTAGTTGAATTTTGTCGATTTTGTTTTTTTATGGTTTAAAAAAAAATGTATAGCCTATATTTGCTAAATATATTTAAATATTTATATTTGTTGTGTAGTTAAGGTATTTATTTGTATTTCCAGTTCACTATAAATATGTATATAATTAGTGTAAATTTTAGTATACAAGCCTTCCATAATTACAAATAATCACATAATAATATATTTAAATATTCATACTTAAACTTTCTTGTAAAATCTATCATTATTATTAATAAAATATGTACAATATATAATACAATGTTACCCATTTTATTTTTAAACAAATAATACATATAAGTGTGGACAGTAATGTATAAATACTTTGTTAAACTGGTTAATTATTATATTATTCATAATAACAAAATATGTATATATATTATCAGTTTTATTAAGCTCTAGGCTATAGGAACAACTATTTTTACCGAGTTTATTATTTTGTAACTTTGAATTGAATAAATAATTTAAATAAAAATAATTATACAATAATGATAAACATATATTTGAATAGGCCATAACTTATAATAAAACGTCGATTTTAAAATACTACCATTAAAAAAACTTGTAATATCAAGATACCACCTTTATTTGTAACATCGTTTATTTTAAATGTTTCCTTTATTGACAAGATCCTCAATTAATTTGATATGATGTGCTTATTGAAATATATTTTTATATAATTGTTCATGCCAATAATATAAATATTGCTCAATCTGAAACCTGGTGCTAAGGTTCATGAAGAGTATAGCTTGAGAGCATATATTCATTCTCACAGTAATGTTGAAACTGTTTCAAACACCTAGTTATAAAAATATGAATAAAAATACCTTTATTGCATTCCGTAAACTCTACAATATAATTTACGGTTATTTTATATAGGTGTTTAAAGATACAGTAAACTGTTGAATAAAATAATAGGAGTTAGTTTTGAAAGTATTTATTTTTAGTTATACGGTTTGAAATACATAGTGTATACAACATCAATAATACACACTTCAATGTCATCTAACTAGTGAACTCCAACCATGGTTCTGTAGGAGTCACTACACTCCACCTTCATGGCTTCCACAACCTCGTCAGATGTTGTGTACTGGGTAATACATAGGTTAGCAAACTTGTACAGGTGCCTCAGCGCAAATGTGTTCTGAAAAGTACCAAATAACTTATTTCACAATTCTTTCATTATGTCAAAATAATCTTATATCAATAAACATGCCGTTTTGTAGGTATAATAGCTTGAAAATGGTATTAAGTCTATTGTACACATTTAAACTATTTGCAAACTAAAATATATTTACTATCTCGTTGACTTGAATACAAAAGAAAACTTACTACTTAAAACTTGAGTACAGCGTTATGAATTTTACTGTTTAATTAACTTGAATACAAATCCAACTTACTATTTAAAAAATTTTAATACAAAAGCTTTTTTTTCATTAACTTGACTACAAAATCCTACTTCATATTTTATTAACTTCAATACAAGTTCTTGCTTACTCTGTCAGTTACTTGAAAACAAATTTCTACTTACTGATACGTTAACTTTTTTTGTAGTTATTGCTGCAGTCATTGGTTTTTGTAAAAGAAAACCTTAACATGTTTAATTTAGAAGTCAAATACATATACAAAACACCAGGTTTCAAAACAACGTAGATTTAAGGAATGTTAGGCTACTACACAACAAACATGTTAGGCTATATGTTTGTTGTTACTAAAACACAACAAACATATATGTATAAAGGTGTGCAACTGTTTAATAAATTACCTGCCACAGCTAGGTCATATCAAGTTTTAAGCATGTTTTAACTAAATGGTTTTAAAGTAAAGCCTTTTATTCTTTAGATAAAAGGTACTTGCACGACCTTAGCCATCTTGACTTCTAGTGATTTAGACTTTAATATTATGAATGATGCATGTTATATAATATAATATTTTAGATTATATACAATGACATTGTCACTGCATGTACAATTTGCTGCACGACAATAAAGATATGATTATGAACCTGAATACAAAAATTTATTGTTTCATTCAATTGATTACAAAAGCCTACAAACTGCTTTGTCAATTTGAATACAAAATCATGCTTAATGTTTCATTGACATAGATACCGAATCTGACTTATCTTTCATTTAATAAAAGTACGCTTGGGTACTATTTAATAGAATTTATTACAACGACTTGTCACTTACTATTTTATAAATTCGATTACAAACCCCACTTACTATTTCATTGTTTTGAGTACATAAACATGTTTATTTTTACATGACTCAAATAAGTACTTTCAAAATGAAACGTATTGAAACATACAAATCTACTTATTTGTAAAGGAAAATACGTTTAGGACTACTTAGTTAGATACATACAAAGTAATTTTCAAATGTTAGATTTTAACATAGTTTATAATGTGTAAAAATAGTTTAAAATACTCAAAATTAAACCATGCTAGCTTGTGTGTATACAAAATAATTAACTGATCGTACCTCGAAGTCATTAACGAGCTATCAACTAAGTTCTATAGAACTTTGCTGTATCACAAATGGCAATGAGACATTATATCGTTAAATTTGAGAAATAGTGAATGTTCTACTTAGTAATCCTAGTGGCAAACAAATTATTCAACAATTAAAAAAATTTAATTTGATTGAATTTCAAACTTTTAATTAAAAATATATAAATAATTAACATATTGCATATTATATTTAAATATGCAACATAATGCAAATATTAACATAATGCAATTAAGTAATAATTTACTATAGAGAGCTACAGCATTTTATTTGTCACTGTTCTTTTTAACATTTTGGATTTGTAGTTTTTATTACAAATCTTGATCTAATATTTTGTTAGGTAACCTTACGATTGTTTACACAATTTGTTTAGTTACATTTTGTGTAGACTTATCTCGATAGTACATAAGGTTAACATAATAACAAGGTTAATATTGCACAAACTGATGTATTCTCATGTATCAAAATATTACACGTCAAAGTGTATGTACACAAACACAACACTAGTTGTTGAGTGCTAAAACCAAAATGAAGTGAACAAATCATCAATATTTGTATTATTCATTTCAAGATCAGGGTCAAAGTAATGTAAGGTAGACAAAGAACAAGAAAGTTTATTATGATTATTTGCGATGTAAACTTAAGCTAAACAAGACTCAATTAAAAAATCAATGTTGTCAAACAGTATTAACCAAGCCAAGTGAATTATATAAATTTTGCCACTTCATCTACGCAACTTTGAACCATATTTATCTTCTTAATTACTATATTCACAAATTATTCACCTTTTTATATGGCTTTCATTCAGAAACAACAAAACCAAATAAGGTAAAATTGTATAGTTCTCAAGAAGTAAAATAATCGCATATGTTTTAATTGTGATTCAAATATTGGCTTACTTTGTTGATGTTGACGCATTCCTTGTTGAAAGTATCTACCAGAGTCTTATAGCAAGACATCATCTCCAAGCTAAGGGGTCGGCGCTCTTCCTCAATGGTCTTAATGTCTTCCTCACCACCGTCTGTAACGTGACTGATAATTCGTGATACTAGCTCGTCGACCTCTTTCCTCCCCTAAAATAAAATGAAGGTAGTAATTGTAGTGAAATCAATCATAAAATGTAAACATCGAAACAGTAAATATAACATCTAGGCTTTGTCATTTGGTCCCTCCTTTAGAAATGTTATATGTTATAAATGATCAGTTAGAATTATTCTAAATAAATTTTAGAAAACCCAGGTACTGTCAAACTGTTTTACTGCACTTTACAGTAACATTATTTCAAATTTGTAAATTTTGCAACTAAAGGGATCGTTCTCCTTCAAATACTATTAGTTAAAAAGTAACTTGACAATAAATTTAAAAACATTTTAAGATCAATTATAAACTGATATGTAAATAAGATGGATTTAAATTAAGTATAGTATCTTATATTTAAAAAAATACGCTTATATACTGTATTTACTTTCAATAGTTCATCCAAACTTTTCTGTAGTGTCTGCTTTTCGTCTTCTGAGTTGGTCAGATGCAGTTTTCTCTTCAAAGTGTGTACAAGGACGTCCCTTGCAGACACTGAATCCTGTGAATATAAGAGTGGTTTTAACGTAAGCAAGCTGTTAAAATTATACTGTTATTTTTGTAAAGAAATACAGCCCCTTGTCTATGTTTAATTAGAACCAATATGTTGCATCACACATGAAAAATTCCTTTATTTTATGGGCTTATGGTTCTTTAGGATGCCTTAAAATTCCCTTACAGTATAGCCAAAATTCCCTCACTGTATTCCTAAAAATTACCTCTCAGTAAATCTGATGACAATTTCTTTACAGTATGACCGAAAATTATCTTACCGTGTGACTGAAAATTACCTCAAAGTATAATTGAAAATTCCCCATTCAGTTTAAAATTACCTATTAATTTTTAGTTAACTTTACCGTCTACATGCCTGTACATGACTTAATAATGTTTTTTATAAGTTTAAGGAATGAATTTAATGTGCTAACGTTTGAAACGTATGTAAAATAAACGGGATAAAACATAAAAAGAAAAATCCACCATATATAAAAATATATATTGACTACCATCTGCAAACTTTACATTGTAATGCGATGAAAAATTAAGTATTACAGTGTTTTTTATTTAATTAAGAACTGTTAATCGGATTACAATTGTCAAAGTAGTTAGATTTCTTTCATCAATTTGATACTTTTTAAATTTATAGTAATATATTGACTTTGTATTACAGGCGTAGATTGTGTAAGTATAATAAAATAGGTGAAGTATTTTTCGTTTGTCGATTCTGTATTTTTTGGGTGTGTTTTGATTACCTTAAACCAATGTTCATGAAACAATAACCAAAATTATGTGTGTAATACTTTCTTGTTATCGTTATGAATTAGCGTACACAAATTGTTTATGAATTGTAAATGGAAATGAGCAATGGTTGAAAACCCTTTTGTTTTGTATATTTAGAGTGGACTGGCATTAATCAGAATGGCTTACTACATTGCAGGGCAATTTACGTTTTATTAAATGTCTCATAAGTTTTTAATATTTTTTGTTAAGTATTATGTAGTACTCAGTAGGATTCAGATTTACAACATTTTGTTCATAACAACAAACTTATTTTATCTGGTAAGATTTATCTGTTCGTAATTCAATACAACACTGGTAATGAACTCCCAGAATGGTAATACCAAACCAACTTAATAATACTAAGTTGATATCTTACTAGTAATACTACTAGTTAATATTTTAATCTCTTCTCGTTTGAAAATTATATAATTTGTAGAAATGAACATCAATATTCCAATAATTAAAATGTCATTAAAATGAGGCCTTTCGTTGTCAA
Source organism: Stictocephala bisonia (assembly GCA_035578905.1). NCBI lineage: Eukaryota > Metazoa > Arthropoda > Insecta > Hemiptera > Membracidae > Stictocephala > Stictocephala bisonia. The sequence goes on from JAQJVL010004512.1 coordinate 21,916, forward strand.
AGATAACATCAAGAGACTACTACTATAGTACAGCCGTTCTAACTTTACCTCTGAGGTTTGCGGGCTGAACCGGAAAATCGACATAGGCAACGTCGCATCCAGACCACTACAGCACTTATCAAAATTTTACCTCCGATCATTTATTTTTTTTAAATTAATTAAACACTGTTAATGCTTAACTAGGAAGTACTTTGTACTGTTTACAAATATAGTACAAACATGCATCTCACAACATAAATTTATTACAATATAAACACAAACTGCACAAATAATATGGTGATTGATTTCGATGAACCACGCTAACCTTTCTCAGATATCTTTTGTGAATCCCTCTGGTCTGAGGAAAGTGACCTTGGTTCATCAACATCGATCACCAGAATATTTGTGCGTTTTGTACTTTTATTGTAATATATTTGTGCATTTTGTGCTTATATTATAATACATTTGTGTTGTGTGACGTTTGCTTGTACTGTACATTTACGAACACGTATTATGTTAATTAAAAAACTATTTGTTTACAAATATCAAAAACTAAGTCAATTGGACTATTTTAAGTTATAAATACTATCAGGCCCTAGTTGTTATTTATCTAGACCGGAAGCAAATTAGCCGTGGGACAGAAAGGAGTCAGGTGCTCAAGATATACAATGTTGCCATGTTGTGCTTCCCTCAGTGGTAAAGTTAGAACGGCAGGACTATAGTGGCTGAAGACTGTAAATACAAACACATGTCTAATATTGACTAGTTATTGGTCACAGTCAAATGTTCTTAGTTATTATAATTACTCTGGTTACTATACCAGTAGAACAAAAATCTAGCCAGATGGTAAGGTTATATTATCTTTACCTTGAACTGCTCCAGTTCCGTCGGGACCACACTCCTATAGCTTTCGTTCTGGCTAGCTCCAATGTAATCTGTAACGTGATCCTTTTGGTATTGCTTCTCCCCATACATCTGAGGATGGCTCTCAGTAACTCTTTTGACTACGTTCTTGAACTGTATATGGAGAGTTTCAGTCGTCATATTTTTTTGATGTTCCTCCTAAAATGATAAAATATCAAGAAATCATGATTAGGTTTCATACAAAAATCAATGACATTCATTTTACTTCACTATTGAACATTTTAACACCTTGTCAAGTTGGACAAAAGTATATAATTAATTACAATTCAAAAGATGTTATTTTTTGGAAACGTTCTACATAATAGACCTCCTTAACATTTTTATTTTTAATGATGTAAATATTGTCCACAATTTACAAAGCACATATTTTATCCCAAAATAAGTTTCATAGGTAATCCGAACAACACTTATAGTTATTGTAGCCCTTGAACAATAATGAAATTTAATTATAAATAATGTTTATATTTTGCATATGTATACGTTGGTTAAGTACATTGAAGATCAAAATTAGGGTTAGAAAAATTATACTATACTATTTTTTCTAAACAAATGCTATATTTGTTGTTGTCTATATTTTAAACCATTAGCCACAATTACCCTTTAAAAGTTTTGATGTGCTAAAGAATGTATTTTAACACGTTTAAAGATAACAAATATATATTACAGTACAATCATATTTATTTTAACTTTTATCAGCATGATATAACGAAAGAATAGTAGTTGTATATCATTTAATTATACATTTATTATTTTAATGAATTTGATTTTATTATTATTTGTTGAATTGAATTTACTGGGCATTTCAAACGAAATTACGTAGAGTTTAGCTTATATTATTTTCTTCAAACCTTGACAAAAAATAAATAAAAATAAATAAATAAAATACGTTTGGAAAACAGGTTAAAATGATAAAGGAATTTGAAATACTACAAATATTAGAGAAATATTTAATGTAAGAAATTGTAGAAATCATAGAAGGTCATAAAATACAAATTTATCACAGCATAAGTTTAAAATATAAAAATATTTTTGTGATTGATTTCAGTAAAAAACGTTGATATTCGTCAGCCAATTAAGGTTTTGAATTCAATAACTACAAAATTAAATGCTAATTAAGAAACCAATAATAAGAGGATTGAATTATATGTAGATTATTGAATATAGTTAATTCCATTTTATAGCCAGACTCTGTCATTCAAAGGTAATCCAAACCACTTTGAATTAGTAAAAATGTTTAATTTTGAGCTCTAACAAACAAAAATAATGTTAAAATCATAACACTTACTGGAAATAGTACAAATAAATAAGAATGAGAGTAAAAAAAGAATAGTTAATAATAAAAAAGAGGAATTGTGTTTTTTTTTTTTATAGAATGACGAAAGGATGTCAGCTAGTAGTACACCTCCCTCTCATAGCTTATCTCTAACTTTCAATGTGACCCGGCAGATGAAAATATGATACCTTATCACTTTTGAGAGCTTTTATGTTTGAAGTTAAGGATATACGTCTCTGAAGACTAGATAGGAACTGATTGTATTGATATAAACCAGTACATAAGTGACATATCATTTTAAGGACGCCCACACATAATAATACGTGTCCAGTTCGGAAGAGAGATACCTGGTCCACTCCTGAAATATCCCACTTTAACGTTATTGCTCACACATCTACCCCCTGTAATTCATTCATGCATATATGGCTTAATGCGACCTAGCCGTAAAAAGTACGTTATGGGTGGAGGAAATGATACATGTTCTCATATATCAATGGAGATACTGATATTGTGGACAAGAAGAAAAACTAGTTGGAGTTAATCAACTACTTGTCACTCACAGAGTCAACGTCTTCCATCCAAGCCACGCTGTATTCATCACCAAGGTAAGCTTGAAGAGTATCATCCCAGTAGCAGGCGTATGAACTCTCGTATGGGGTGGCAGCAGTTGTTGCAAAAACTAGTAAACAAAATAAATTAAAATTAATAGCCTGTAATATTTTTATATTTATTTTAGAACGTTTATACAGTAGTGAAATAATTTCCTTTGTTATTGATTTGTTCTCTGAATAGTGAAATAAATATTTAGGAAGCTTTTAAAATCTATTGCATGAATATTAAATATATTCATGATTTCAGTATAACAGAGGGTATATGTTTAAGATACCAAAGCAATATATTTTTTTAAACACTCGTTTTATATAATATTAAATATAACACTTTTGATGATTGAGATATACATATATTTAAGTATCTGTACAGAAAGGTTACGAAGATGAAGCTTAATATATATTTTTTGTTTGAATAGGTAGTGGCTTACAATGAAAATGGCTGACAAATGCTTCGTGTATAGATTCTGTAATTGTAAGTGGGTTTCCATTTCTTATGATCAATATTCTTGTAAACAATAATCAAAATCACATAAGTATAATTTTGTTCTATACATTATAAATATTATTAATTTTTATTAGTATTACTTATAAAATCTATCTGACATATTTAACTATGTTAGTTGAGTAAATATCGTAGTTTCATAAGCTGTCATTTTACTCGACGAAATATGTTGAAATAAGATTGCTTATAGATGACTATTACTACATACTTACTATTGATGTTCTTGGGAAGAATTTTATCAAACATGGATCCGGACTCACAAGCTTCCATGTAAAACACCAACTGGAACATAAGATTTGTAGTTAGGCTCAAACAGTACTCTGTTACAATGTACGTACCATTAACTACAAATTCAAATTATATCTATTCATATACAATGCAAGTTACATATAATCAAAAACAATAATAAGTACACTTCCACATAGAATATTGGCCCGTGCATGGAAATAGTCCAGTTGTATTAGTTCAATCATTTTATAAATAAAACATCTTAATTAATTATAAAATAGTTTATTCATATCATGAATCTTAAAGATATTCAAATAAACTGAAATGTAAATATTTTAGCAAAAGTATTGTTTTTTCTCCAAAATAATTTTTTAGCTAGGAAATTATTTTTTACATAAGTATTGCTGGTCTTGTGGGGATTTAATGTCGTTATTGCATTTTATGAAAGAAAAAACAACAACAAAACAAACTTTCAAGAAGAACATTTATGATTCAAGTTCATGTTGTTATTTAAAAAGACTTCAATAAAACTTCCATGTATTCCCAAATTGTTTATCAATTAAGACAGGTTTTCCAATAAAAAATGGTCTTCAAAAGTTGTATTCACCCTAACCTGTTTCATAGACTTAAGAGAATAACTATTCTTGTCCGTAGAACTTGAGGGACGGTATGCAATAGAATGCAAAAAATGAGCCATTTCATAAGCCAATCGTGCATCCAAAGTGGAACCACGAGATATAGTTGCGACATCTGTAGTTGGCCACCTCGGTGAACATCTGCTATAAGTTTCACAAACAATTTTTTCACCAATGATTAAGGTGGAAACCACCATGATTAACAAACCGTCTATAATTGGTTTGAGGAGGTACAAATGTAGCAAAATCAAATTTTTTCATAGTTCCAAAAGATCCATGTTAACCCCGGAAAAGGGGTCATTCGACTCAGGAAAATTGAACCGTAAAGGTATGCCCAATATTAGTGTTTTTGCAAGTATTTAAAAAACATTCAGCATGGTATGTCAAGTCATTACAATGGTCTGGGAAGTTATGCACATACAAACATACAATAACATAGTCATTTTTTGTAAAACAATTTTGAGAAGCATTGCCATTATACACTACACTGTCAAACTTGGTATTTAGCTTAGAAGTAACAGAGAAGTCAAGTTTATTTTGTAATTTATTTCTCAGACCATTACACAAATTACGACCATGGGAATCGCTATAAACCATAACTCTAGGCTTACAATGTTCATGAACTGAAACGTAATTCTTACTACTATTAGGCTTAGTACCAGACCTCAATGATTTATTTCTCTTAATCAGTTCTGTTGTTTTACCATTGACGTTGTTAGATTTAGACCTACTGTCTAGTTCATTACTGACAGAAGACTTATAATTACATTTAAATGGAGAATGAGTTGTATTTTTTAATTTTGTTGTTTTAAAATCTGAAAGGTTGGAATTTAAATTTTTTTTAATCTTGTATATCACATTATTCATTTTCAAGTAAGAATAAGAATTATAAAGTTTTATATTTAATTCATACAGTTTTCTTTTATTCTCATTGTTGTGTTTGAGTGATTGAAGCCTCCACTGACCACTCATTTTTGGTATGATATCATGAGTCTGGATGGTATTTTGTGACTGTGAGACACTAACAGCAGAAACCTCATGACCCGCGGATTGAATTGTAGGATCAGTTACCTAACACCGAGAACAGCAATGCTGCGTGTACCAAACATCAAATGCAACATCATTGCATACGGGGATAAAAGAATTAGCTATAATTCTAAGATTAGCCAGAGTAAATATACCACACTCAAAATTATTAAGCTGCTGACCACAAGACATCTGAAAACAATTATGTTCATTAATATCAATGAAGAAAGAGAGATTCTTAGCATGACATATATTTGTACCTTTAAGTGAATCAAAATGATATTATTTTTTTGTAACATAATTTATCAGTAACAAACTCCAACGAGTACCACTACCTCCTACTTTATATTTAACTCTACTGTTATTTACACATAAAAATATGAACTAAGAATTAACAACTTCTTAGAATTAACGTCAAGTTGGTTTAAATGAATCTCTACATCATTAGATTTACTAAGCTTAACTAACTGCAAACAGATGGGCTAAGTATTACAATGTCGTCCCTATGTGCTATACTGTCCTGGCAACTCAGTACGAATGACTGAATGATGTCATCACTGAGCCACTTGTCTTCGTACATAATATCTATTTCAGATTTTACAGATTTTAGGCTAGATATTAGGTTTAATTTACAGTTACGTAATTCATGACAGTTTCGGAATCAAAATTAACTTGTTCATTCATTAATTTATTACGATCTTTACATTTTTCTTTAAAAATAAATAACTCTTCCCAAGTATACGACCCTTCTTACAAACTTTTAGAATATCTATATTTTCATCTATTTTATTCAAACCGTGTGTACAATGCAGAAGGTGTTTAGCTACATTAGATCTTTCAGGTTTCTTATTTTTAAAAGCAGAGACATGGTTTTTATATCTTTTGCTAAAATGTACAGTCTGACCTATGTAAAACATATTACAATCATTACAGTTAATCCTATATATTCCTGAATTATTGAGTTTTTATCTTCACTTTACAGTCTATTTTAAAATAGTTTTTTATTAAATTTAGTGGCACAATATTTGTGTGTGATGACATTTTTGAACATTTAAATACCAAAAAATTATGTGTTTAATTGTTATAAAATTAAAAATCAATAGAAATGAATTAGTTCTGCTTACCCTCTTGAACATTTTTTTCTTGTGCATGGTCTTAAGGGCTTTGATCAGGTCAGTGGCATATAAGTAGCCGTTGGGAAATCCAATTAACCCAGTGCCACCATGATCTGCGAAGTACACGAACACATGGTCGTTGGGTCCACTATAAACGCACAAATTAGGCAATGTTATTGTGTGTTTACACAACTTAAATATCTTTAGGATTTGAAAGTCACTCCAAAATATTTAAAAACCCCTTACTTTTAAATTCATATTGATAATTTACGAATGACTATTATGATAAATGATTTTTTCTCATTCACTACCTTATGATTTCATTTGAGATAAGCACTTTCTCTGTTATAATGATTTTGAAACTGTGAATATATATGGGGATTTTGAAGCTTTAGAACTATATAAGAATTACATTTTAATCTTGACCATAGCATTGATTTTGTATACAAATAGATTTCCCATCCAATGTTAAATTTTGAATCTCAAAATATCAGCTGTTTTTATGATCCATTTTGGAGCGCTAGTGTAGTCCCATTTAAATACGATGCAGTTTAAACCAGCTGTGGTTTCGGGCCTCACTAGCTAACAAAATTACTGCCACAAATATTGCTATATCTATTGGTTTATGGTATGGTATTATCTATTGTAATATAAAAAATATATCTATTGTAAAAAAATATGGTTTATCTATTGTAGGTGTATCAATCAAGGGCCATAGTAACATAATCTGCATCCAAATCGTAAAAAATGTAAACTGAATACTGGCAAGAAAACATTGGCTTTATAGTTTTTAAAAATATCATATTTTTCTAAATATATATTTTGATTTTTGATGAAGATAAAAACATTTAGCTCTGATAATGGTGGTTACTTTGTCCCAGATATGGTTTACGTCTTCACCAGTATTTGATAGATATAAAATTTTCATAACATACGTTTTTTATCTTACATAGTTAAATTATAAAATACACTAAAGATATTCTCGGTACATTAAACAATCAAGAATGTTCAAGAATGACAGTTGTTATAAACTTATTTTCTATTTTAAATTTCTCACAATTAACATGAAAAAAGTTAAAATAAACACATATCTATATATTGGAAATTAAGTACAAAACTTAACATGAAATCTATCAAATGAACGGATTAACTAACGATTTCCAACCAAATGTTGCTATCAATAAAATACAGTGTTGAGGTTAAAAAAGAGAAAAACATCACAACTCTAACATAAAAACTAAGAAAATAAAAATCAATTACAATGTTGTTTTTGTTGTTAACAAAGGTTGTTAACAAAATGTAATCTTACAATAATAATAAAAAATGTTTAAATAATGAAGATCAAAAATACTCGTTTTAATAAATTGACACTAAATATTAAACATCTAAACTCTAATTTTTACAAATAAATATTTAAATAATTTAGTTTACTATTTGCTAGTAAAGACATTCTGTTGTCGTGGAAAAGTCTATCTCAATCCGTTCATCATAAGAAAAAAATAAAAACAATAATCATTTAATTAACTTTACTATACCAAAATAAAATAGTGTATATAAACTTAAAGATAAATAACCACATATAGTTAATAGTTAAAGATAAATAAATTTGTAAATATTAACCGTGTGAGTTGTATTATATGTTCTGACTCAACCGACAACAGTTATACTTTTTCTTAAGTTAGTTCTACTTGCAATGTCGTTGTGGGATTCTTAACAAAGCATATCCTCCAATAGCAAATCTGTTACATCGAGAAGGTAAATAGGTTTTAAAGAATCGACGTCAAAGTAAGCTTAGTATCGCTATTGTTGAGAAACCTATGGTGGGTCTAATTCCTTTTTTCCCCCACCCCAAACTCAAATATTTTATATCGAATTAACTACAAAAATAACTTAAGTATCAAACCAGTAGGAAAATCTATCAGTATATATCACTATCAGCAGTGCCTTAGTGTTGATAACTAATGTTCATTACTGGATGCCACGACTACAAGCTTTCTCTACTACAAGCACGCCAATTCCTGATCAAATCAAATCAAATATTTTATTGCCAGGAACATTACAATAAATGCATAGCAATTGTCAAGACTATACTAACTATAATTTTTACCATATACACCACAGTAACACATCAGTCATACCTACATTGTATCCTCCATTTACTCATGCCAATCCCCCCCCCCCCAGCATCGGTTGTAAGTTTTTAATTATGTGGTCTCCCAGTCATATGCCATAAACTCATCACAGGTATAGAACGCCTGTGACGCTAAACAGTGTTTGAGATGAGTTTTTAACACCTTGGGCTTTGGGGCATTTCTAATTGAATCTGGCAACTTGTTAACAAATCGGACACCCGCATATAAGGGCAAGCGTTCGTGAACTACCGTCCTGTGTCTCCCAGTTCGGTAGTTGTCCTTGCCCCTCGTATTGTACGTATGTATGTCTCGTCCCCTTATCATGTTTCCCTTAGAGACATAAAATAAGGTTGTTTCCAGTATATAGAGGCAGGACAGGGTCAACAGTTGCAGTTGTTTGAATGAATCTTTGCAGGATTCTCTGAACCTTAATTGCGCTATAATACGAATAGCTCGTTTTTGCAATTTGAACACCCTACTGAAATTATTGTTTGCGGAAGCTCCCCATAGAACCAAACCGTAGGTAAGATGGGGGTAAATCAAACCATAATACGCCGTTATCAGGATATGAGTTGGGCAATATTTGGCTAGGGCTCTCAAAACATAAATGCCTGAGGCCAATTTGGTACAAACTTGGTCAATGTGACGGCTCCAGGTCAACCCTCGATCCAGGTGTATTCCCAGGAATTTTGAACTCAACGCATCCTCAAGCATGGTGTCCCCCAACCAAACGGTTGGTCTCTCAATGTCCTCCTGTGGTCGCAACGCGAAAGACAAGAAATTACACTTTGCGGGGTTCACTTCGAGATTGAGGCTATTGAAATATTGAACGCAGCTATTTAAATCAACAAAGGTTTGCTGTTCCAAGATCGATTTTGATTCATTAGTGAAAAAAAGGTTGTGTCATCAGCATACTGGATGGGTTTACCATGCAATATTGATGGTCATATGTCGTTGACATAGATCAAGAACAAGATCGGACTGAGTACTGAACCCTGTGGGACTCCATATCTCATATCAATCGGTTCAGAGAGTTTGTCTGCAATTTGGACTAATTGGTAGGGTCCGCTTAGAAATGAGCAAAGCCACTCGAGTGGTACGCCTCTGACGCCATAAGATTCCAGTTTGTCGAGCAGCTTAGCGTGGTCAACACTGTCAAAAGCTTTGGACAAGTCAAGAAACACACTAAGTGCGCTGTTTTGACCTTCCAAAAACATCACATAATGATCAATTGAGGTTACATTAGGCGTGTGATAGAATACATTATTACAACTCTATAAAAACTATTTTAAATTTGGGAATCAACCCAAATAATTGGCAAACTCTCATTTCAAACAGCAACACGCCCATGAGTTACTATGGAATGAAGACTGATACCATGACATGTCTCACATTTTTGTTAATTCCAGTCATATCGTAAGTAAAGAACGATTTATATAATCCTTCGATATAGATGATACTTGTAAATGCCTTCGCAAATAAAATTAGAGGCAATCCACTTGTGTTCCGTATCAAATTCAGATAAGGCTTTATTGATAAAATCCTGACCCTTTTGAGTGTCAATCATCTGTGTTTAAAGTGGTGATGCATAATAGACTTAAGATATAACTAATTGACGATGACAATATGTTACATATTATTGTTTCCATATTCACTTAGTAGATTAGATTTATTTATTTGATAATTATTACAAGTTGTCAAACAATAATTAAAAAAGGACAGTATTCAATATTTATGTATAAAACACTACATTTGTAAGATGGTAACTATAGGCCCATGCACATATTGGGTATTTGTGCAAAGTCGTGTAAGACTGCAAGCTCCTTTGATTCTAATCCTCTGTGACATTCAGTATATCAAAACATGCTCTCCATAATCAATTATACAAAATACAATTAGTATATTTGTGTTTTTCAAGGTTATTTAATTTTAAACATTTTAGATTGTGCCCTTTTTACTGTAAGTAAAGTGATATTAACAAACGTTATTTTATAATAGACCATGTTAGTTATAAACCTTTTAAACATTTATATGAAATCGGCAATGTATTTTTTTATATGAATTTTGTCTTCGGGTCTTGTCCGTTAATCACTACCACAACCAAACCAAACCTAACACAACATAACCAAACCTAACATAACCTAACCAAACCTAACATAACATTAACAAACCTAACATAACCTAACCAAATTATGTTATGTGAAAAGGTTCGTGTATTTCTTTAATATACAGATGGATAAACACTCAAGTGGTAGAGATGTTCCTTACGTTGCCAAATCAATAAAGGATGTTTTCTTTCATTTTGTTTCAGACATTAAACGGAAAAGTTGTTGTTTATTTTAATTCGAGGGACAATTACATGTAGCACATTATATGTGATGATTTATGGTATGCTATGTATATGACTTCTAAGGACCGATAGAGTTGCAAAATATGAACATAACATATGAATCAATATGACATCTATATATTACGCGAATATTATTAAAACCACGCTTTAGTTGTTGTTATAATTCTGGTGAATCGTATTCTATTAAAGGTTTTATTCATGTTAATTAGTTTTAATCAATTTTAACTCACCCTTTAGTTAATAAAAATGACTGTAATACGATTAATATTTAATCTAGAAACTTTAAAATGCATACATTTATTTCTACTATCGATAAATAGCAAAACCATGTCCAATATTTTCTATACATTTCATACGGTCTTTCAATATATTTTAGTTTAAAGAGAATTTATAAGAAAACATTATGAGGTTATAAGACAATGAATATACGAAATATCAAGTTAGTACAATTTACCTTTTTAATACTTTTCCGGAACCTCCATCCACACCTTTGCTGTTTCCGGTTAGTACATTTATGAAGTTTTCTGGTGTTACCTGTAGGAAAAAGGATGTTAAACTAATTGGTAGTGTATTTAAAATGATAAAGGTTGTGAAATAGCTGCATTTGCGTTATTGAAATGAAAAAAAAGGCTTTTGTGACAAGTGTACAAGTAACTAGGAAAGGACTGTTGAGTTCTTTCCTACACCTTACCAAGGTTAACAATAAAAACATCATGCCAAAAGACACTAAAATGAATAAACTAACTGAACATACTATTTTAATAGTCAAATAAATATCAATTTTTTTTAATGTGTCAGTAAATAATCTGAAATTACAGAACCAAATTAAAAAAAGAGTGTGTAGCAAATATATAAAACATAAAATCAGAGGAAAAGTTAAGTACTGTTTTGTTAACTTAGTGACAACAATCATTCATCGACATTCATACGTTGCCATCAACAGACTCAATCAAACTTGTGGGCTACCCTCGATCCCGCAAGGTTTGTAGTAGCCATCAAACACACGCCCAAACCCGAGTACCCGAGTTAGCAATGCCCCTGATTCGAGCAGGTTACTCCAAAGTCGGCAAGTGGACAGCGTGAATGATTTTGTAATAATCACAGTTAGATTTTTATAGTTCACTCACCAGTTCATATGGCCTTACAAGTCTGTGCGTGAACTTTATTCAACGAGTGAAGTACCGACCGTTGGCTAAGTGGGAATTGAACCTTGGTCCTAGGCCACCACAGAAGCCTTAGCCGCTGAACCACTATGCTGGTAATAAATGGGAAGAAATAATATTGTGGCTCCACGCCAAATATTTCTAGAACTGCTCTTAGAGATGAAAGAATCGCGTTCAACAAGAAAATTAGGAGAATCATTATGTAAAATAGAGTGCAACATTGTGAATTTATGATGATGGTTTCAACCTTATGAGAGAATCTTTAACTAGTGGAGTTACGCGTTTTCTTCATCTACGATAAGATTGAAAATAAAACGAATGGAGTACTTTTTGGCGTTGCAATTTGCCACAAAGCTCAACAACCTTCACAGAGAACAACGTTGCAATTACTTTAGTTTACTCATAAAAAAAATAAAAAAAACAAGGATATAGTAAACTAACTTGATGTGTATATTTAAATACATATATGTAGACGAAATTAAATACATATATGTAGTTGGAATTAAATACATATATATAGATGAAATTACATACATACATGTAGATAAAATTAAAATATATATATATATGAATTAAATACAAATATGTAGATAGAATTAAGTAAATACATTTAGTTGGAATTTAATACACATATGTAGTTAGAATTAAATACATATATGTAGATGAAATTAAATATATATGTGTAGTAGGAATTAAATACAAATATGTAGATAAAATTAAGTAAATATATTTAATTGGAATTTAATGCACATATGTAGTTAGAATTAAATACATATATGTAGATGCAATTAAATATATATTTGTAGTAGGAATTAAATACAAATATGTAGTTGGAATTAAATACATATACAGTATATAGTGTGAATTAAATAGCTAATTGTTGTATTTAGCTAAGAATTGCTTCTTACCTTATCTTTGGTGTAGTCTTTGGGAACTTTCTTTGGTCCGTACACATTTGGACCTCCAGGTTTGTTGATAATGACACCTTGCCTTGGATTGCTATAAATGATAAAAATAATCATATTAGCTTTATATTCATGTTGCAACTATGATCTCAAAGGAATTTAAGTACACAAAAATAATCCGTTTAAATATAAATTCATATGGATTTCGTTTTCATATGATTTAAAAAATCATATAAATGAATCAACTATACTATTTTTTTTAATTGTAAGTCTTATTTTAATTGAGTTTCTTTTATAATTATACTGATAAAAAATCATCATAATAAACTCCATCTTACATATTTGATAGTAAGACATTATATTACAAAATGAGTAATTAACATATTGGTGTTACTTGATTGGTATGTTCAGTGTTGGTAGAAATACAATGTAAGTTAACGCCAAAAAGACAATTTTGTTACAATATAAACACAAATATACAAATGGTGACGTTCACTTGTATTTGTATATTTATGAAATAATTATTAAATTTGAATAGGTAACATTTCATTGAGTGAGTTGAAATTAAAAACATGTTTTATAATTTAATTTTTTTGGCAAGTTGTCTGTTAAAGATTGTTCTTAAATAATAATTTTTTTAATTATCATAAAAACTTACTCAGGATTGTAAGCGATGTCGTCATACATTAAGACAATGATATTGGAATCTGGTATACCATGACGGTGGAATATTTGGTAAGCGTGGCAAATGTCAGCCTGAAAATTGAATAAAATTATATAGATAACGTAAATTGTCAAGTCCTATTGCTTATTGTGCAGTTTAAAAATACAGCGTCCAAAACAACCTAAGTAACATTTATCAGAGAAAAATGTACTATTAAAAATGTTATTACAGGATGAAATATTGTCATAAATAACAAACGATTAATAATATATCATTGAATTTAGAATATTATTAAATTTATTACATATTCAAATATCACCAAATTTATATGTTTACAGCGAAGGACCTTGTAAAAAGATTATTTTATTGGTAATATTTGAAAATTCTACAAATTAAAACATATATTCGAACTTACCAATGTCAACGCAATCTCAACTTTACTATTTAATTACATGTTTCCACGTTAATAAAATCACTATACTATGGAAAGAACTAGGATCAAACCATCATCACATATAATGTGGACAAATAGTTTCTTAGCCGATATCTATGGAATACTATCGGTGATGTTTTAATTTTTTATTTGATATAAATATATATATTTATTTGTTTTGATAATTTCTAGCACAGGTTTATCATGTTTAGGAAGGTAAATAATAGGTGTACTGTACCTTAATATAAAAAAGTAAAAGTTTTAATTCAAGAGAAGACTACATTGTTATTTTATATAAAAAAAATGACACAGTTTCCGTGATTTTAGACCACGTGAATATTACAAAGGAAATAGCACATAAACTCACTGGTGACTGAATGTTGGCCAGATGCCTGACAAGACTGGTCCCTTTTTGGATTGTCAGCTGTTTATACAATTAATCTATATTTATCGGTCATTTATCTTTGGGTTACCATTGGATAGACGTAACATTATAATTAGACAGTGTAAATAGTGTCAGTTTATACCTGATGTCTGTAGTTGTAATACTCGTTGGAGCCAGCTACAAGGACTGCCCAGATCTTTCCTTCGTCCTTCACAGACGGGGCTGCCCAGACCACTACTACAGACAGCAAAACCCCAAACAGCCGCAACATCCTGTAAGAACAGTAATGTTTACTAATCTATTTCAACGAATAAAACTTGTACTATTCTTAATATGTGTTTAATTTGTGAAAATAACATCTTTTGGAAAAGCTCACTTAAAGGACCTTTAAACAATGGTAAAAGATGAAAAAATATAGGAATTGTTTACAAACAAAATCCCTCATAAGCTGACTGCTTTCAGAGCATCATTTTGTAAATATTAGTTATAGTTATCCTACCTTAATTTCATTATTTTTGACATGTTTCACTATTAAGCCACGAACATGAACTCATAGCCATTTTTCGTCGGACATTTTTGAAAAAGAATTTACAACAAAAACTATGTTTATTTCATTAATCTTTGTAATTGTTTTGTAATGAAAACGAATATGGCATTAAGTTATTCCTCTGGACAAATAGTAACTGAGATATTTAACAAAAAGCTTATATAGGTTAAGATAGGTTAGGGTAGGTTTGGTTAGTAATGTGTTAACCGTGAATACATATAGCTAACCTAATTCAAGCTAACTAACCATCCTAATCTAACCCATATATTTTGTTATATCTCTTACCCATTATTCGTTGCATGAATTAGTTGATGTCATATTTGAGTCACAGAAGGAAAAACCTACACAAGATTAATGTAATATACATAATTTTTTGTGTCAACGTTGCTTTCAATTTTTCTATTTTTTCACAAAAACAGCACTTCCGCCAAAATATTTCTAAAATACGTATTCGTGGTGTTAATATTGACTACTTTAAAAAACATAACAATCAGGTTGGATCTCAATTTTCAATATTTAATAATTATTTATAATTGATTTACTTTTAGTAATTTAATTGGTATTTTTAACTATCAAACCTAGAAATTCCCTATTGAACTTTTAAAATTTGTATTGTTCAATGTTTTTCTATTTTTGACGTTAAAGTCAGTGCTCACAAATAAAATTATTAATTTTTCACTAGTGATGAAACGAGTTGATTACTAAAGCAACTCGAGTCAATCGTACTCGAGTACACACCTAACTCGAGTACTGGTCTCGAGTAAAAAGTACTTGGACTCGGTGTCCTCGTCGTGGCTGAGGAGTGGGGAAAGTAGCGCTGTTCGAGCCCGAGTATGGACTCGTACACTGGAAACGCCATTTCTAGTTCGATAAGAGAGAACGAGTCCGAGTACAAATTGGCGAGATCGAGTCTTGGAACGCTTGTTTAGTTTCTGTAACGATTCATGAGACCGAGTTCACAACCAAAATTCTAGTACGAGTGCAGTACAGACATAACTTAATTCAATTAAATTTTGTAACTTTATAAAACTGTTTTAAACGATTCCACATATGATGTTGATTTAATATGTAATTTCGTGGTATCAATCCATAAATTATACGACATTTTACTTTATTTTAGACTTACAATTTGATAATAATTAGCATTGTATTAACCCTAGGGCTGGCAGTTTTAAAAACTGGGATTTGAAAAATGTATGTAACAATTTTAGATCGTGATATTAATTTATTATTTGTATGTTACTAACCATTTATATAAGAACATAACAGTTAACCATTTTAGATGTTACAGTACAAAAGTAATTACTAAATGAAAACCTAAACAATAACCATAACCTAAAAACGTCCTTAAAGTCAGTTTGCATATTCGTGATACTTTTTCAATAGTCGGGAGATTTCGGACTGAGTCCAAGACGTGATTGCTGATTGGCTAGCTTACAAAAACCTAAGCCAATCACACAGCTTGGTTTGACTCGGTATCGTACTTGATGGATGAAAACAGTACCACCGAGTCCGAGTCCACACTTTACGTTTGTCTGTATGTAATATCATCGTGCCCGCCCAAGTCCACTCATTCTGACTCGAGTCTGGTGTGAACTGGACTCGATAACATACGAAGGGTCCAGGGGAAGAACATGTTCAGTCCATTTTTTCTTTTTGTTGCTTTCGACCAACTGTGATTCTTCAAAAGTGTATGTTTTCGTTAGTGAACTTCGAAAGGGAAAGAAACTGTTCAGTCCCGAGTTATTGAGGCAAAAAGGTATGATGCACTGGGGAATTCATGATTAGTCCATGCGATACTGGGGAAAACCATGTTCAGTCCCAATAATTTGTTCTTGTTTTAGTGGCAGCATTGAAGACGGCCATTTTGTGTATTAGTTTCTGTTGCTGAGTTGTGACTAGTGCTGTTTGTGTTTTACGTTAGCTGTTTCTCGTTCCTAGTTGTTTTTAAAACAAAATTAGTTTTATTTAACTTGGTGTCTGTGTTTCACAATGGTGTCTACAGAATAAGAGGACAATCCTAAACCAGTTCCGTCAACGAAGAAGCGGCACAAATTTGGGCGTGTTAAAGAAGTGGCCAAGAAGATAAGGTTACAGTCTTTTGAAACAGGTACCGATTGTAATTGTTCGAAAAAATGTTTTGACATTGTAGGCGAGCATAAGAAAGCGATAATTCAAAGAACGAATGGGCTGGGTACACACGACACTGTTAATTCGTATCTAGCTGGCCAGATAACTATACTTCCCGTTGAAAGAAGGCGGCCCAGAAAGGAATAAGACGACTGTAAGTTTCGAGATGCAAATTTTGCATATAGTGTCAGGTTTGTGGATAATGATAAGGTACCTGTTGAGTATCAAGTTTGTAAAAAGGCGTTTATGGGCTTACACGGCATTGGCAGAGGAAAAGTTAACTTCATTTTAGCTTCTTTAAAAATGTCTGGTAGTGCCCCTACGGATAAGCGGGGTAAACATGGCAATGTTAAGCATGCTCTTTCAGATGAAACGAAAGAAAATGTGCGAAATCATATTAAAAACTTAAATACAAGAGAGGGTCATTACAGTCTCAAGGATACAACAAAGAAATACTTGCCTGCAGATTTGAACGTGAATATGCTATTCACATTGTTCCAGGAGCAAAACCCTGATGTCAGGTTGTCCTATGAATCTTATAGGCACATTTTCTGCACCGAGTTTAATATAGGGTTAGGATATCCTAGGAAAGATACTTGCTCCCAGTGCGACTTATTCGCAGCAAAAAAAAGCAATTTAGAATCCGAGCTTCTCGAAACAAATGTTGAATCTAAAAGGAAAGAACTGGAAGTGAAGATAAAAGACATGACAGCAGACACAGATATTCACCTGCTACAGGCTGACGAATGGTATAAATTGAAAAAGAAAACCAAGTTTGCAGCTAAGAAGAGTAAGAAAATGGAAGGTATTGTTTTTGGCTATGCCAAGAACTATCATGTCCCAAATCTATCCACGAATGACGTCTACTACAAGCGACAGCTTTCTGTGTATCTCTTCAACATCCAAGTGCTTTCAACAGGTCAGAGTGTGTACTATGTATACCCGGAAAATATTGGGAACGAGGGTAGTGATGAAGATGCTCGTTTCTACACCACTTCTTGTACAATTTTTTGGATCCTGAAGTGACGGATTTGGAGGCCTACTGTGACTCGTGCTCGGGACAAAATAAGAACAACTATGTGTTCAAATGTTTCCACGATGTTGTAACAAAGGAGCATAGATTACAGAGTTTCAAATGTTCATTTCCAGTGAGAGGTCATTCCTTCAATGAGTGTGACAAAAATTCAGCATTGATTCCACAAAAGGCTGAGGCAGAACTTCCTGATGATTGGGCTGAAGCCCTACGACATTGCAGAGTAAAGCCATCTCCATTTGATGTGGTTGAGGTAGATCAGGGGATGATCAAGGAATGGTCAGGCTATTTAGACACTTTGTATCAGAAGAAACTGGGATGTCCCACTAGGCTTATTAAGGTTATGAAGATTGAAAGTACCCGTTCTGCGGTAATGAGGTACAAAACAAAATATGGTGGACCTTGGAGGGAAAACCCAATGAAGAAACCAAGCACAAAGGGAAAAAAGAAGAAGAATAGAGAAACCTGCGTACCTTCACCAACCCAGCCTGAAGTGATGGAAGAAGGGTCTTTCACATTGCCTAAAATCCTAGCTTATGGAGGCAAGTAAAATTAAAATATTTATTGAAAAGTAAATTCAACTAATGTAAGTCTTAATCAGTGAAAATACCAGTAAAATAACTATTATTTTGTTTTATTAAGAGTTAAATTTGAAACAAAATACTAAGAAAATATTATATGAAATGTCTTTTGAAGAAATTGATTGCTTGTATTCTATTTAATAACTACTCATTAGATTTCTCAAATTATATATTTTGAAATATTTCCCAATTTGAGAAAATTTACAACATAATAGGCCCACAACTGAAAATTAGGAAACATAATTAGACATATTTTAACATAGATTGTTTTTGTGTTTTCAGGACCATTGAAGATTTCGAAAGAAAAATATAAAGATTTGCAGTGCCTAAAACAATTCTGCAGGAATCCAAAAGCATTAGGGTTTTATGACTAAAAACCTCATGACGACTAAAAACCAGATATGTATCAAGTAGAAATAAAATATGTTTACTGTAAGAAAGTGGTATTTTATTTACCAGAGTTATGGAATATCATGGGTAAAAGATGTTCAGTCCAGGAAAATCAGGGGTAAAAACTGTTCAGTCCGCTGACCATTTTTTGTAAAATTTCTACAGAAAACAAAACAATATTTATCATAAATTTCAACTGTTACGCGTGTAAAAAAATAAGTAAATACAATAGAAAAAGTATCAGAATATAATATACTCTAACAGACAACTGTACATAAGTTGGTGAACTTTGTTTTTGCTCTCCTGTAAAATTTAGAAAATGTGACTGAACATGTTCTTCCCCTGGACTCTTCATAAGAGTACTTGCTGGACTCGAGTCCAGTGAGTACTTTGTACTCGCCCTGTCTCTTCACTACTTTTCACCTACATCAAATAATCTTTTTCCATATATATCATTCTAGATGTCCTTGAAAATATTATTACCTTTAATACTTTTAGAGCAGGAAGTTAATAGTAATTAAAATATGTTCAATCAAATGAACTTTAGTATACAATATTATAAGAGATAAAATAATTTTTATCAATATTGTATTTTAATTCTAAAAGTACCTTCCCAAACTGAAGAGTAAAATTAGTTGGCTGAAGGTGTTTTTTACCAGTGATAGTTATTATGTATCTCTGAATCTATAAACAGTTATAATTACTTGTGTCATAGTAAAGTAACGTACTGTTCCTTTGTGTAATTCACAAAGATAATTGAAAGTATAAAACCATTATTTAAATTCAAATGGTTGAATGGATAAAGAATATAATATTTAAAGATAATTTACTTTAATATTATATTCCTTAAAAAAACCAAACTAAGAGTAATAAAAGAAATGTATTTAATATATAGATAATATAAAAAAGTATTACACGCATAACTTAAATCTTGCCTATTTTAGTTGCTAAAAAATACTAATTATTATAGAGTGCATTCTTTTAACTATCTGAAAGTTTTTGTGATTTTATTTTAGTAAAGAAAACCTTATACACCGTGTCATGTGTTACACTTTAGGTTAGTTGTATAAAAAAATGTTTTTTTGAAAAGCACCAAAAGCATTTTAGTTAAGGGCAATAAAATAAAAGAACTGTATAAATTATTATTTTTAGTGTGAATTATGTTTTTAGTAGTTTTAGTAGGTATTTCTAGATAAGTTTGTTCCAAAAAAGTTTTTCAACCCCTAGTTAATTTTACATAAATTACGTTAGCAAACAAAAATGAACAATAAAAATTAACTGTATAATGTTAGATTTGTATAAACGTAATAAATTCGGTCATAAAACTTGTATTTGTCATGGTCAACGCAGGACTATTTATCTACAATTTTTAATCATAAATTTCGGTTTCTTTCTATACCATTTTCTTTTATACTATAATAATAACATTGTGAATATGTTTTCTATGATATACATATATATATATATATATATATATATATATATATATATATCTTGCATCACATTAATATTAGATCAAATATTTTTTAACAATTTATAATATTGCCTAAATTTATTTATAACTTTAATGTAATTAAAGTATTTTGGGATTTATGCTTCCTTCTTATATTTTTGCATGATTTTTTAATTTTAACGGTAAATAAATAATGTTTTCCTAATAAAAGTGCCATATTAAAAAAAGTGTATTATTCCGTTTTTTTTTTTTTTTTACCTATGTGAAATATTGAAATCAAAGGTAGTGACAGGCTAGCCTAAACTATCAAAAGATAAGCTACTTACCTGACCAAAGAATGCGTCTAAACTGTGAGATTTTTTATTATTTTATTGCCCTATATTGGGGCTAATATAGTGATAAGTTTGATGGCCACTTGACAGTTGAATGTGGTTGTTCACTTATCACACATTTATTTATCTCAATATCGTACTTGTCAAAGTCACATTGGCCATAGATACAAAGCACTTTCAATTGTTCCACTGAATAAAATCTGACACAAACCTGAAAAACCAGAATCACTTCTTATTTCGTATCTCTATTGATAAAAATTGAGTATTTGTTCACAGATTCTAGATGTTGTTCTTATAACTTATTTTCATGGGAATTTCAGAGTTATTTATATGCAATTCTTTTAAGAACATCGCGTTTAATTTTTATATAAAAGCAATTATACTGTTTTTATTTTGGTCACATATCACAGTATAAAAACGCGATGTTCACAGAAAAAATTATTAGTAAATGAACATTTTAGTTTCAGTTTAACCCAAGAATGGTATGATACTCTAAACTTACATTATTGGTATGAAAACGTATTTCTTATGATTTTAAATAAATATTTTTTTTGTAAGATGGTAAAAGAAAACAAAGATTATTTAATGTACTTTTTATTTTAAGAAACTTTAATGTAAAACTAGCAACTTATTACTCAGCATCCTCATATTATACCAAGGATCGTCCCTAGTGTTAGGGCTCTTGCCCCTCTTGACAACCTTGACCAAACTTAATTTCCTAGTTGTAGGGAGGGGTCAAAGAACTAAAAATGATAATTTATACAAGGGGAACATTCACATCCCGTTCCTTCAGGTGTTAATGACGCAACGCAGCAGATGCTTTGGCCATCTGAGCTTCCTCCACTTCTTTTGCATTATTATCTTTTTTTCTTTTTTAACTTGGCGCACACTATAAGATGTATCCCAAGGTAAATTTTTATAGGTTACATTCTTCCTAAATCACAAACACAATTTTTCAGGTACAATATTTTAGAAATATTTATAAAATAAGATGTTATTTCACAAATGTAAACAGTAGTAGTATTACAGGCATTGACAAACGTCTCATGGTGAGTTTTCGTCAAATGGTGAGTCGGTGGTGGGGGAAGGTCACGTGACCAGATCCAAGATGGCGGCCCCGGATCCAAGATGGCTGCCCCCATTCCTGCCAACCTGTTGGGAATTTTCCCTCCCAAAAATTCCCAAAATTCCCTCAAATTCCCTTTTTGTACTATATAAAATACACTATTAGCCTTGTTATACTATATAAAATGAACTTTTTTCTCACATCATACTATATAAAATACACTCTTAACCTAACTTTTACAATGTTATACTATATAAAATACACTCTTAGCCTAGCTATACTATATAAAATGAACTTTTTTTTTGTCCAATAAGGCGTCTTTTCCCTCCCGCGCCAACTCAGACTCGGTACCCCGTGGGAAAATTCCCTCCCAAAATTTCCCTCAAATTCCCAAATTTCCCT